>QEPC01002388.1:13635241-13666724 GCA_003113815.1 Sphenodon punctatus | reverse complement strand
CCGGAGAATGAGACACAGAGACGTGATGTGGATTATAAATGGCCACACTCTTTAATCAAAAGATCAGTGAAGTTGGTGGGATTGCTTCTAAGCAATCACGGGTCCAGTATTTTATACCTAAAATTCTCAACATTATTAACCAACACAAGTATCTGGCCTGGATATGCCCTCCAATGCCAGTACTCCATTCAAATTCTAAACATCCCCTTCGAACAGCTCCCTGGCCAAGGCCGAAGGGGAAAACTTGCCTAAGCAGGCACGAGTAAGGAGGATGGTATCATTAAGATTGAGGGCCATGCTTGCCCTTACCCCCGCTTGACACCTCTCCCAGGGGGAATGATCCTGCCGTTGCCATGCCCTGCTTATCAGCAGGTATCCCCCCCCCCATCTCTTAAGGAGATGACTCTTTCTTCTATGCTATATCTACCTAACAATGAAACCTATTAACCATACTGGACCCCCGCAAGAGTGTGACATAATAAATCAAATATTTCAAAACAGTTACCCAGTCTGCCAATTGTGCCCACTGTAATTTTTGCCAATCAGATAACCTTTTAACTATTTTAAATTGGTCTTCCAATTAAATTATTTGTTGTCAGATTAAGTCAAATTAATATTAATTAATTATTTAAATTATTCCAATACTGCGAAGAAGGCAAAACAAAAGGGGGCACCTTGTAAATTCAGGTGCCCACCCCAAAAATTCCTTCTTGGCCCCCTATTAGCAACCGGATAAACCCGCAGTATTAGAGGGACGGGTGGGTGGGTGCTGCTGCACGCGTTGATCAGGGCTGCAATGAGGTGGAATTGCTCAGGCAGCAACTGTTTCCTACCCCCTCCTATGGAAGGGGAGGAGCTGCCCCCGAGCCGTCCAATCAGGTGGCCAGTACACGCTCACCTGATACCTGGGCCACCATTCAGCAGTACCCGGGTCGAGCTCAACGGGGTTTCCTGCCCCTGCATTTTTCGCACCTCTTCTCCGGCGTGGGGGAAAAGGGGGGGCGTGGCAATCTCCCCCCGCCCAGATTCGGGGACGGAGGGCCCTAACTTATGAATGTTGCATATACCAACACAACCAAAATCCCAGATCCTTTCTTATCCCCAAATGTCCTCAGGCAGGCCTGTAGTGCAACCAGAACTTCCTCAGCCTGGGAGGGAATCAAATCATAAAACAAAAGGACTCCTGAATGGCATGGGGGGGGGGGGAGTAGCTGACGAACTCCTTGAAGGCACGGCAGCTATTGACTCTTGATTCTGAGGTTCATCGGGCTGCTTGTGACTGTGAGGTGGGGAAGCTAGCCATCTGCTAGTGCTTCACTGCCCCTGCCCTGAAGTGTTCTCAGGCTCTGCTGCATGTGTGTGTATTGAGGGGACCCCAATCCCTGCTTCAGAAGTCCCGGGACATCTGAAGCATCAGCCCTGCCTATTAGTGCCACATGTGTTGATAAGGGCCAGGGTGGGGGGAGGCTCAGACGTGGCTGTTAGCTGAATGGGCTGGGTTTTTTGCAATTCAAATTGATTAACCACCAGCCGCCAGTGCAGGTTGCAGTCACATCCGGATAGCTGGATCCAGAGTCCCTCCGAGTCCTCCCCGCTCCAGTCACTCACACACACAGATGCAGATCCCATCCCCGCAGTCGCGCCCGGGCTCCCCACGTTTTTTTTCTGGCCACAGATTGGCCAGGGCGATGGCTGTATTACCCCAAAACGATTTATTTATTTTTGCTGGAGGATTCTTAAAGGAATCCTCAAGCACCCCCTCCCTGCCCACCTCCAAAATACAAGTGAGCATGTGTGAGAAAGGAAGAAACAGGGCGATAAGACCATTGCCTTCTCGCACATGCTCAGTTGCCTTGCCAAGATTTCTCCCTCAGGTCCTCTCTTCCCCACGTGGGTCGGGCTGGCACAGCCCCAATTCGGACCTGCAATGACACTGTCTGTGGGGCTCCTCTGAGCGACCACCATCACTCCTAACTTGTTGCTCTGCCTTGCTCACCTGCTCCGCTCCCCACCACATGTGTTGGGCTGAGGGCGGCTGAGTCAGGGAGCTCCTCCCCTGGCCCCTCCCTGTGCAGCCATCCGGGGCTCCCTCAGCAAAGCCAAGTCGGGGGAAGCCTGTTGCACATGGCACGTGCCTGTGCGCATGCACCCTGCAGCACATAGCACAGAGCGAGTGACGCACGGCTCAGACCAGCAGGGGATTCCTTCCCTAGAGCAGCCCCCATAGTGAGGCTACAGCAGACAGCCACAACACAGATCAGGTCAGTGATAGCATGCACCGAGCAAAGCACCAGCCCTCGGGAGGAAAAGTTGGGCAGCCCAAAAAAATGTTTGAAATTTTTTTTTCTCCCAACATTCAGTAGCGGCAGCAGCAGCCGCCCAGCCAGGGAATGTGGGGCAGTGCCCAACAGCCCTGAGCTGAGATGCCACGGAGAAGCTGTGATTCAGCTGCTCAGAACTGGGTGCTGTGAAGTAAGATGCAGGGTTCAGGACGAGCTCCATACAAGAACCACACTCCAACTGCCCACACTTCAACAACCAAGAACCACATAAATCTACCAAATAGGGATGGGCAAACGCGGATCGGATGTTCAGAGTTCGGACCGAACTTGGTCTGTTCGGACGTCCGAACCGAACATCCAAACTGAACTCTCGAATGACCAAACAGTTTGATCGTGTTCGGATGAGTTTGGGGGTGGAAAAAAATTCGGTTTCTGTTTCAGTATCGATAGCGCTATTTTTGAATGTTCAGCCAAGTTTGGCCAAACCAAACTCGGCTGAACCGAACCATCGAACCCGAACTTGGGTTTCGAACCAAACAACCGAACGTCTGAACATCTGAACCGCGTTCTGTTCGCCCATCCCTACTACCGAACAACAATTTGGCGACCCCTGGTATATACAGCATTTGAAAGCGGGTCCACAAGAACAACTCTTTCTAAAGATCCAGTGACTGGAAATCATTGTTTCCAGAACAGGTACCAAACATTACAAATCCAGCTTGATAATCATCAGCATGAACATTTCTTAACCCAGTCACAAAAAATACTAGGAGGAGAATGGCGGAGCTGGAAAAATGATGTTTTCCAGTGATTTATTTTTAAAAAAAAATCAATTCAAAGTTTGCAGGGAAAAACATGCCATAATGTTTTTTGTTTTGTTTTTTAAAGGGAAACAATGAAAATTAAACTTCACTAGATCAAATTATATGCTGGCATTAATTTCACCAGAAATGGAGTAATATGTTGTAAGAGGATAAAAAGCACACAGTATAATTAGTCTAACACGGTGATTAGCCAGCAATTAGTATCAGTCCATCTTGCTTTAGAATTGTTGCTTTTGGTAAATACATTGCTTATCTGCTCCTACTTTTGGTTAAACAAAAAGCTTAAGTATGTACATGGCATTGTAAAATATCAAGATTCGGGGCCAAAAAAGTGTTCCCGCAGTGTACCAGAGTCCAATAGCTAGAATGGAATTCAATGGCTACCATAAGGGCAATTACTCATTCATTGACTTATTACAGTGGTTCACAAAAAGTTTGCTTGTGATCCCCCATTTTGAGACTTAAGATAGCATTGTATAGCAAACATCAGTCAGATAATGACTTGAGCTGAAAGAAGTAACTGCTACTATCCAGTATCTGGCCAGATAGCATGGTATCTGATACCTGGTCAGATATCGATAGTTTCAGATTTAGCATCGAGCAGATTTTCAATTAACCGATTTACGGTTTACCAAAATATAATTTAACTTTAAAAAAAAACAACCCTCCCTTCCTCTGTCCAGGTTATGTGGTGTGTTGAGTGGTAAATGATAATTGGTAATATCCAGTATTCTGGTTTGGTGGTTAACCTCTGTGGTTACTAGATCACTATTGGATCACCGCCAAGCTACCTAGAACACCGGATATTATTCATGGATAGTTTGGGGTTTTTTACTATCAATTTCAGCTTTAATCATGATGCCATCTGCAGATGGTAAAATTCCACTTGGGACTGCGATCCACCATTTGGGGATGTCTGGATTGTTCCTTTGTATATTCATTGTCAATTTTAAAATGTCAAATGTAAAATATTGTTGCCAATGGCCAACCCACAGCTCTCCCCTTCTACGGGGCAACATATCTAGGTGACTGCAAATGACCACCTCAGCTTCAGGATTGTTTTCTGGATCATGGTCCGCCGAATCATTCCACCACTTTCCCATCACTAAGTGTCAATTTGTTTACAGTACGTTAGTCCAACATTAACAAAGGGGTTCTTCCACATGCCTCTGAACTTAAGGTCCATTCACCTCACTTCTGAGGGCCTTTTCACACAGGCACCCCACCCATCGCACATACGAACACCACCTGCGGTGCGGGGGGATGGGGGCACCGGTAGAAATGGCACCCGCAGTGGATGGGGGGATGCACACTCTCACCCTCTACCCACATCACCCACACACGGAGCAACGGGCTCCAATGCCCGTTTTTCTGTACATGGAGATGGGTGGAGGTGGGTAGAGATGGGTGTGCACCTGTGGGAATGGGCGCACACCCACATCCACCGACCATGGGCACACACCCATCCCCCCACCCATCGGGGCCTGTTTGAAAAGGACCTGAGAGGTGATGGCCAACAGCAAATGAAGAAAGAGAGAAAAAAGGAACTAAGTCCAATTAAATATACCACACAAATAAAAATAATTATATAAAGTATTTATACATGTACTGTGTACAATGACAATAAAGATGCAAAATGCACCTATACACTTGACAACTATCAATGAATAATAGAAACCAACAATATGTATACACACACAATTTCCCAAAAAATGAATGAAAATGTTTTTTTTAAAAACTCTCCCAGGATATTATGACAACATAAAATGCTAAGAAAATGCAATTTGCATTATAACCAACCATATATATTATGGCCAATCCAAACGCGTTTCGGGGGACAACCCCTCTTCTTCGGTGGATCACAAATGCGGGTGTTCGTAACTGGAAAAGGAATATGAGAATGGGATCCACATAAATATGATGTTAGATAAAGTTGCTCATATCCACCTATCTCTGGCTGTGAGATACCTTTTTCAGCATAATAATATGGGCATAAGGTCCACATCATTATAAAGCTGAATATGATATGAATATGAGAATCACATAGATATAGTATTTAATAAACTTACTGATATCCATATACTTCTGGCTAAGAGCCCTCAATCATCTTGTGGATTGCAGAATTGTATCTCAATGACTCTTTGTTCCAATGCTTTTCTTAAATGACGGGGCTCTTCAAAGTATGGACCTGCCAAAGGGTTCCTACATGAAATGTACAAATTAATATCCTTCCTGTAATGGACATATATCACCAACTTATCTAACTGGCATACTCACAGGGAAATTGGCATATACTCCAATCTAATGGACGACACATAAGACTTGCTTCCTTGATCGCTGTATTTTCGCTATATTGAATCAAGCCCTCTCTGGAAAGAAATCAATAATTGTAAAATGCATTGAGTATCACGCTAAAGGAACTGTAAGGGTCACAGCCTCCATATTATCTAATAACTATTTGCCTCCAAAGCAAACTAGTTGGCCCCCAGCTCACCAGTTTCCATGTATCTCCCGTCTTGTATTCCTAATGCTAATGCTCAATGAATTTCCTGTGTCCCATGGAGGTGATGGCTCCTATATGTCTCTATCAGGCACACCTGAGTACCTTATGTAACTCGCTTGTAATCCTAGTGTTCATCACCTGTGGACTGCTATATCCAGCGCTGTCTTCGCGCCCCAATATAGCCCTAAATCCTACATAGCTCAATGCCTGTGGTCTGATGCCCCCCCCAAAATGTGTTTGCTATACCTCAATACCCTCCATGGTTATGTCACCCGCATAAGAAAGCAAGCAAATATAAAATACTGAATACATAATACATGAAATGCAATTATAACTGCATATACACAAAAATCACCAAACATTTTATTGTATAAATTTCATCCTAAAAACTACCTCACTGGAATTAATGTACAAACTTCATTATAACATCTAGCGCCTCATGGTCCACTTGAAATATCATAAGATCTTATTGCGTTCAATACATATTAAACAAAAATGCAAATAATTTTTTTGGATAATGTATATATATAATTATGCAAGGGTTCCCACTACCAATGTAGAAATCCACTAATAAAAATGTGCTCAATCCAATAACCAACTGCCTAAAACACACACAAAACCATCATGACTAGATGACACGATACATAAATATAATATGATGATATTTAAAGAAACACTGCCCATTGGTTGTTCTAGTTCAACCCATATGGAATCAGCGACCCTAACCTAAAGATCCAATATGCCTCCCTTTTGTGCCCGCAACCCCCATATGCACAGACAGAGACATGCTCTGGGGTAAAAAGGCCTTGGCCGCAACTTTATTACAATACATTTATACATACATAAACGGACAACAATAGTAAAAAAACCTGCATGCGTAATAGTGGGGTGGAACCATGCTACATAAAGCAGGTAAGGGGGCTGAGCTAAATCTCAGCCCCCTTCGGATTCAACCTCCCCTTGGGTCAGGGTGGGTTTGCAGCCCCAAACCAGCCGTTCCGAGCCTGGGCTGGGGCCCCCGGCCTGAAGACACACACACAGCCCCACACTCCCCAAGTGGTAACGGGTACAAGTGCGACCCCTCAGCTCATAGGGAGCCTTAGCACAGCACGGTTCCTACCCCGTTAAGCGCTGTCCCCCCAAAATCACTATAAGCCTTCTGGATGGTCGCAGCGTACTGAATTAACTGGCAAGTCCTACTCGGGAATTTGTATGTCACCACCCCCATGTAAATATAAAAACAGGCGGACCATTTCTCCCAAGTCCTTGGTATAAATGGCTTCTTGCATTTGCCCTTTTCCCCTTTGTCAGTCTCCGTGCCCCCGTCGCCCGGCTCCTCCCCATGAAACAACATAAAAATGTCGAGAAACTCACCTCTCCATATTTTCTCTTTGGTTGGCAGAGACAAGCGATCCCCAGGCAGCGAGATGGGAATGGCATATGCGTGCAAACCCGGAGTAAAACCGGGCCGCCCATAAGTAGCCTGTGCCTCAGCGCAAACTACCATTGTGTCCCACACAGGGATAGCCGCATTGGCATCTAACGCCAGCACGGCCAATTTCTCCCAGTACCACCACGACACTTGTCCCTCAACCGCAGGACTGGGCCCTGCCGCCATGCCTGTGCTGCCAACCTGGACCCCTATGCCCGCACTCCCTGTACTCCCCGTACCGGCAACCACGGGCCCAGCTGCTACGCCAGTGTTAACAACCTGCACCAGGATCCCTGGGCCCACGGCCCCCCGAGTACCTGCTGTTGCGGGGCCCCTGCTATGCCCGCATTACAAAGTTGTGCAGGGCCTCCTGGGCCCACAGAGCACCCAATAACAGCCCCTCTGTGTCCTACCACTGCTACCAACTTGCGCCAGGACCCCTGAGCCCCCAGAACCCCCAGTACCTGCAAATGAGGGCCCAGCTGCTATGCCCATGCTACGAACCTGTGCAAGGCCCCCGGGCCCCCGGACCTCACAGTACCGGCGACTGCGGGATCTGTGGACCCCTCACCTTGGTCCATGGGCATGGCCATCATCCCGCTTGTCCCTGGTGCATCTGCTGTGGCTGCCTGCATCCCTCCCACTGAGCTCCTGATGTCTGCCTCAGGTATGCCCCTCTGGCTCTCGACATCCTGTGTGTTCGCCTTGGGACCATCCAACCCGCTTCCAGCATGCTGCGTCCCTTTCCGATTCTGCTGCCATTTTGGGGGAGGAGGTGCCCCCGCTGCTTCTCCTGAGCTCTGAGCCTGAACAGTCTGCAGTGCAATGGCTATCATCTGTGTGACGTCCTGCATGGTGTACATGGGAGTGCTGTCCCACTGCTCCTGTCCCCTTCTCGTCCCTGTGGTGGCCTAAACCCTTGTCTGGGGATGCCCCCTTTCCCCAGAAGGGACTGAGGCCCCAGTGACCCGGCCAGCCTGGGCCCTAGTGACCCGGCCGGCCTGGGAACCCCTGCCACCACGAGCGGACTTGGCAGACGCCATGATGACCCTGCAACTTGTACTGACAAATAAAGAAGAGCTTCGGTTAACGGGACAGGGAGGTAAGTATGCTACGTTTTTTAACGCGTGTGTGGCTTTTACGCACGTGGGCCACCCATCCCATTTTCCCAAGGTGAAGTTCCGGGGCCCCCAAGTGGCTTAGACCTGCTTCCCCCCCTCCACAAAGTGGGTAAAGCCAACAACCAGGAGCAGACACCCCCTTTCCACAAGGCTACATAGCCCTTTGGGCAGGCCCTGTACACACACACCCCTGTGGCGAGACATTACATGCCCCCCCCGAAGAAACTCACCTGGCAGGGCCCCTGAACCTCCCCCTCACATGGGGGCCCCAGTGTCCCTGGGAGAAAAGAACCCTAGGGTGCCCCACCCCACATTCCACGGGGCCTCTGGCCCCAGTTAACTGCATGATGCCCCATGCGGCCATGATGCCCCATGCGCCCCCCCCTCATGGGGGGGGTTAAAGTAAAATGCCTGAGCCCCATGCTTCCCCCCCCTTGTGCGGGGGTTAAAGTAAAAATGCCTGAGCACCACCACCGGCAGCAGTGCTCAATGTGCCCCCCCTCTGGAGGGAGGGGGTTTAAAGTAAAATGCCTGAGCACCGCCGCACTACCCCGCAGCAGCGCCCCCTGTAGCCCCCCACCCCCATCCAAGAGGTTTAAATTAAAATTCCTCAGTGTCCTCTGGGGGGGGGCTTAAAATAAAATTCCCTGAGTGCTGCCATGCTTCCCGGTGGCGGGTTTAAAGTAAAAATTTCTGTCAGAGCACCTCTGCCCCCTGAAGGAACTCACCTGGCAGGGCCCCCCACTCAATACCCCCCCCTCCAGAGGGAGGGGGTTTAAAGTAAAATGCCTGAGCACTGCCCGGCAGCGGCGCTCCCTACGGCCCCCCCCCATCCCCATCCGGGAGGTTTAAACTAAAATTCCTCAGCACCCTCTGGGGGTGGGTGAGGCTTAAAATAAAATTCCTTGAGTGCTTCCACGCTCCCCCCCAGGGGGGGTTTAAAGTAAAAAAAAATATCTGAGCACCGCCGCGCTCACCAGAGGTGCTTCATGTGCCCCCCCCCCTTTGGGGGAGTTTAAAGTAAAAACTTCTGTCTGAGCACTGCCACCCCCTGAAGGAACTCACCTGGCAGGACCTCTGCTCAATGCGCCCCCCCTCCAGAGGGAGGGGATTTAAAGTAAAATGCCTGGGCGCCGCCGCGCTGCCCGGCAGTGGCACTCCCTGTGGTTCCCCACCCCCAACCGGGAGGTTTAAACTAAAATTCCTTAGTGCCCTCCGGAGGGGGGGGGGCTTAAAATAAAATTCCCTGAGTGCCGCCGCACTCCCCAGTGGCGGTACTCCATGCAGTTTCCACCCCCATCCGGGGGGGTTAAAATAAAATTATTGAGCACCACCGGCACCAAATTATTGAGCATTCCTGGCAGCGGTTCTCCATGCTCTCCCCCGGGGGGGATTTTAAAGTAAAAAAATTTATCTGAGCACTGCCGCGCTCCCTGATGGCACTCCATGTGCCCCCACCACCACCTTTGGGGGGGGGGTTAAAGTAAAATTTTCTGTCTGAGTGCCACCGTGCTCCTGGGTGGCCCACCATGTGGCCCACCCCTATCTGTGGGGTTTAATTATTATTATTTTTGTCTGAGCCCACCCACATGGCTCAGACAAGAGTTTCCCACCCTCCCCCCGGGGCTGGCCCGTGACCCCATGCATGCCCTTTGTCCAGGTAATACTCACCTGATATCATCACTCCCTGCAAAGCAGGAGCATGCAAAATCCTGGAGCAGCACAAGCCCACAGAGGCACAAAAACCCTCTGTGCGCGGCCCCGCGATTGAGAAGAGAGGAAGACGCACCTGGCTGCTTCAGGTAAATATACCTGTCTCCTCCCCTGCCCACCAGGTGCCCCTCCTCTCTCCCCATTGGCCCACCGAGGCTGCTGCTCATGGGCAGGTAGGGGAGAGGGCAAAGCAGCCCTTTTCCCGGCCCCTGCCCGGCCCCCTGTTCGGGGAGGGCAGGCACAAACTCACACACACACACACCCCGCTTAGGGCTGGGGGGTGTCTCTTCTGCAGTGATTTCAAATTATGACCACCGCTCGGGACTGCTTCAATGCGGGTGAATTTCAAATCACCCACCTCATGTTGAATCCAAACAAAATGCATTAGCAGAGGTTCTTTCATAACTTTTCATCTAATATTGCTGCAATGTTCCAAAATCCTTATTTTCAACATTCTTGCGGTATATCCTACATATATTAAGTTGCAGGGACATAGAATTAAATAAATAACCGACTTGGTGAAACAAGAGAAAAAATGTTTAAGGGTAAATTTACCCCCTGTGCCTGGATGTATAAATTCTTTCATGGGTATGCTATATTTACACACCCCACAACTCCCACATTTAAAATGTCCCATTGGAATGGACGTATGGGGTAAAATATCAGCACCTGATTTATCCAAATTAACACTAGCATGAACCAAGCAGTGAGATACATGGAAATTGGTGAGCTGTGGTATATTTAATTGGACTTAGTTCCTTTTTTCTCCCTTTCTTCATTTGGTGTTGGCCGTTTTTGGGAAGGGGAGAATTTTGTTGTCTTACGTCCTTTTTTTTAAGGTGATGGCCAACCCCTATCTGAGCTCGCACCTCTTTTCTTACCTTCATGATGAGTTGCTTTCCTGGGCTCAGCAAATTCCCATTGGCGCTCTGCAGTCTCCTGAGCTCTGCCAGTCATCTCTTCCAACCCAGACTTGGGTTAACCCCGATTACCCTCAGCAGCAGAGGGGGTGCTCCTCCATCTGTTGCTAACAGACTGAGGACGTACAACCTTTATAGCCCCAAAAGGGGTATGGCCATTGAAGGCAGCAAGCTTCCTTAAAGGGTCAGATGACCCCAGACCCATGGCTTGCTCGTAAGGGTCACTTCCTGCAGGAACATGTCCCCTTCCTGCCCATCACAGTTACACTGCAGATGTCTCTTGATACATGTGGAGTAGGGGCTATTCAAGGGGCAAAGACAGATCCCACATGTATGAGCCACAGACATGGAGAGAAATCTGATCACATCATGGCAATTTTGTCTCTGATGCTCAAGCATCACCATGGGCAACTGCTGAAAAATGCAAACATTCTAGGAGTTGAGGGAAAGCGAAGTGTGGAAAATTGGGCCTGAGTGAGTAATGAAAGACAGTCCCATGTGATGAAAGCGATGGGAGTTGTGATTTATGACAAGCTCTCTGCAATGTATTATTATTTATTATTATGCAAAAAGGATTGAGACAAACTTTCAAAGTTTTTCAATCAGTGAGTTTTCCCGATTTTTCTTTCACTGATGGTTTCTGGCTTCCATTTGCTGTTGATCTGCCTAGATTTTAGAAGTAGGTACAATGATGATGATGTAGACATTTTGTTAAAACAATGGCAGCTCCATTGAACCCGTTTGAATAATTTTCACAGATTTGTAAAGGCAAAAGAGGCTGTTGCAATTGTTTGATTTGGCCTCCTGCTTAATGCAGGCCTTGACATTTTGCCCTGTGATTGTTTTAGTGATTATAAATGCCAGTCATACCTAGTTAACCCCTCTGTTTAGAGAGAACTAGTTAGCCCCCCTTTGGGATCAATCATTGCCACTTCCAACTCATCCGGAAGAGTTGCTATCCACTGATGTCTGTCACCCTCTTCTGACTCCAAGGCTGGGGCACACAAACTCATCCAACCCCGGACAACCCAGAAAGTGAACTAAGATTGAGAATTCAATGTTGGTTTCCAATGTTACAAAGAACAAAGTAAGGAAATGGCTAGGTCAGGAGTTCCCAAACTTTCTTGGCAGACAGACCACTTTCAACCCTCTAAATTGCTGACGGCAGACCACCATGCCCCTGGAGGTGGCCATCTCCAGTTGGGGTTGGAAGATGATGTAATGTCCATGTGCCGACCATGAGGCTTGTTTTGTTCTAGTCATGGATCAACCAAGCTATTGACTCAGACGTTGTAGAAACTAGGGATGGGCGAACAGAACCGAGTTTGGAAATTCGGTTCGGTTCAGTTCAGAAATTTGGTTTGGTCCAGTCGACCGAACTATTCGAGTTCGGTCCGAACTCCAAACTTCCAAACAAAGTTCGGAAATTCAAACCCCATTGAACTAAATGGAATATTATCTTTTAGGGATGGGTGAACAGAGCCAAGTTCGGAAATTCGGTTCGGTTCGAAAATCGAGTTCGGTTCGGAAGTTCAGTTCGGTCGACCGAACTGATCGAGTTCAGCCCAAACTCCGAACTTCCGAACCGCGTTCGCCCATCCCTAGTAGAAAGTAGGATTCAGCTGCTAGTTTTTTTCTTCTTTTGTTTTGTTTTTAGTAGTATGCAGGTTACAGATGCTCAGCTCTGCCTTGCATTTCTCTTACCCATCAGACTAACTGCAAGCAATAAAACTTTTATGATGAGACCCTGGTGGGTTCTATTAATTTACACAGGATAAAAAAATTAGGACCCCATGAGTATCTCTCATATACCAACATATGCTTTAGGCACCACCTAATGTTGGTGTCTTTTTTTCAAAAAGAAAGTGTCCCTAGTCCTTACAGTTGTGGAGAGAACCTTGAAAATAAAAGAAATCTTCAGGTGGTCTAAATACGTCTTCCTAAATTTAGCCCATCTCCCTGGAGAATACAACTTTATTGACAACAACATTCTGCCAATTTGCCTTCCTGATGCTGCCAGCTTTGGTTTGGGATCCAGACGTGAAGTGCCATCAGCATTGTGGAGACTGCACTGCGGAAAATGGATACGTCCTTGGGGACGGGGCATGAAAGAAAGAAAGAAAGAAAGAAAGAAAGAAAGAAAGAAAGAAAGAAAGAAGGTGTCTGCAGGAAGAGGTAATGAGTATGAGCTAGGGTTCTACCAAATAGTACTTCCAGGTATTTTACTATTTTGGTACTTCCAGGTACCAAAACAAAATATCTCAATTATATAATACAGCAAAATACAGCAGAGCAACAAAACCAACAACACCCCCAGATCTTCCCCCTTCCTATCCCATTAATTAACACATATCAAAACTTCATCCTTCCACCTCCTTCTCTGCTGCCACCAGGGGGCAGTGGCTACCTCGTCCCGCCTGCTTTCACCAGGAGGGTACATCCTTCTACTAACCAATTCTCTCTGACACCAAACCATAATAATATTGTCGTTACCCCCGGGCCCCATCGTCGGGCCCCGCCAAAGGGCCCAGCCAAAGGGCACGCCCCTCTGACCATGCCCCTTCGGCACGTGCCACCGGCACGGCCGCTGGCACAGCCGTCAGCCACACCCTGCTCTTCTCGGGGTGGCCCGGAAGTCAATTTTCCCCAGCCCTGCCCCCTTGTGAACAGTTGTGGCTGTGGCTTCCTAATCCAACTGCGGGAGAGATATCCCTGATTGCGCCAAAACTCCGGCTCACAGTTCATCCGGGGAAAAGCGGGGCACTGATATCTGCCCCTGCCACAAGGATGCCTTCAGTAATCGGAGGGGACCAATCACCCTCACCATCTTCTCCCTCCTCCAGCTGAGGACACACCTGCCAAACCCCCACACACAAAGTTTCCAGGGGGGGAGGCTGTCCAATGTCCATATGTTGCTCCACTCCCCGGGGCATCCCCCCCACTCAGCATCCGCCTGCCATCTCTGCTGTTAGTGCTGTCACAAGCCTCTCTCCACACTCCACTCCAATCCTCCTGCATTGGGCACAGGCTGCGCGTTGTTTCTGCTGCCTGGGGTCTGCCGGCCGCCCCCTTCTCTTGTCGGGGTGGCCCGGAAGTCAATTTTCCCCAGCCCTGCCCCCTTGTATTATTGAATTATTATACATCATGTTATTATTTTTGTGGTTTTAAAGCTTCGGCCATGGCGAAAGCCCGTGCCGTAATAAAATACTTTGACTTTGACCTTAGCCGGGGTTGCATCCTAGGAGGATGCAACCCGGGCTAGCCACCTCCCCGCCCCGGGGTAGTCCCGGGCTAACACCTGGAGGTGTGTAAACAAACATGCCTGTAGGTCCCAGGCCAAAGCGGGCCTTTACTCATGTCTGTTTTTACCCTATGTCTGCCCATCTGAATTAATGATATGTTTGGCTGGGATGTTAACCATGGATTGTAGATTGTTGCTGCCTAGAGCAGCAATCTCTAGGCAGCCGTTTAGAGATACCCCTAGCAGAAAAGGAAGCGAGAGGCGTAAGCATGTTGCCACATGAAAAAGAGGTTAGTGAATGCATAACTTAGCAGGTATGAGTTTTTTCATTGTAAATAGATGCAGCATGCATGTGCAGTACTGTGGTTTATTCTCAACATTTTTCCCTTCTCCTTTTAGGAGAAATACAATAGACAATGGTATTAAACAATTGCTATGCGCTTGAACAAAGGGTGAGTGGCCTAAAACCATTAAACGTGGAGCTTTATTGGGCTCAATTTAAATTCGAAAAACAGTATGGCTGTTTAGATTTAAACTTAATCTAGGCTGCCTGCATTGCTTTCATCCACAGGGCGATTCAGCCCTGTTCCCAAATATTGTGACACCATGGCAAATACTCTTTAAGGTTTTCTATACCCCCTGGAACAAGCAGTATCTTCAGCTCTGATGAAGCTTGTATTAGCGAAACGTCAGAAAGAACACCTTCAATGCAGCTTTTGAACTTTATTTCCTGCTCCACACTTTGGGGAAAACCAGAGATCTTTCAGCTTTATTTCACTGAACCTACACCTTTAGTGAAGTTGTTCTACTTTTTTCCCTTCCCCAGTTGTATGCCGGAGGGAGGGGGGGGGGGGCTAGTAACGTTTTACCTTCACTTTTTTTTCCTGCATGTTTGTATCAGGCTATTACTTACTTTGGTTTATTCGTCATGTTTGTATTATTTGGTATGCCTGCTTTTGGACTTTAGTAAATTTGCTGTCTATTCATACACGGTGTTTGTGGTTTGCATTTCCTATTGTGCTTGCTTGCACCAGTTACTCTATTGTGACCCATTGCTGTGGAGTTCATTTGACCTTGTTTACAGTTGTTGTTGGATTTGTTTGTTGGCTGGGATGTTAACCGTGGATTGCAGTTGACACTGGCTGCAATTCCATGTATGCGGCTTGTGCATGGGTTCCATGCTGTTTGCGTACGGCACAATGCCCCAGTAATAAGCGTGTGTGCAGTTTGCACGCACCTGCTTACGGTGCAGTGTATATGGGGCATGGGATTGGCACACTGGCTAGAAACCTGCAATCAAATCATAGGGCTGCAAGGGACCTCAAGGATCATCTAATCAAACCAGGCAGGATGGCATATACTCATAGCATCACAGACAGATGTTTGTCCAGATGATTCTTGAAAACATTTAAGGGAAGGAGATTTCATAACCTACTTTGGAAACCTATTCCATTGGTCAACTACTCTTACAGTTAGGACATTTCCCTAATATTTATCTGATCTCTACTTTGCAGCTGTTTAAGCTCTCTTGTCCTCATTTTTGTGGCAATGGAGAACAACTGTTCTCCATCTTTTTTGTGGCATATTTCTAGATAATTGAAAACTGATGTATGTTTCCCTACGGTCTTTTCTCTAGGCTATACACCCCCAGGAGAACTGAAACAAAAAATCTCAGCGAGTGCTGCTTCCGTGGGAAGGAGGACATTTGCTAAGATTTACACAACATAGAAATTTACTGGCTTTCCCGGTGTTTTCACCATTTCCCAATATTTTTTGCATGTTAAACGGGGCTGCCACAGGCTAGTCCCAAGCCCCATGTGTGCCCTGCACACACCCCGGGGGCGGTGGGGTTGAAAATTTGCTGGCTAAGCACCCAAGAATTGCTGGAAATTGTTAATTGTGCTGAAAAACTTCCGTAAAACTGTTGAATTTCATAAAAATTCCTGGAAAGTGATAAAAAAAGGGTCCCGGAAAGTGATGAAAGTGACAAAAAAGAGGCCTGGGAAGTGACGAAAGTGATGAAAAAATCATAAAATGTGGAAAAAGTGATGAAAAATGGTGGAAGCACAGGATCACCAGAAGCTCACGTAGTACCGAGTCCGACCAACATTTGCAATCACTCCCAAAAGTTGGTATTTCCCTTCAGAACGGGAACACTTGCTCTTGTCTCAGTCCTAATCCTCAGTTCCCTCAGCTCTTCCTCATGTGGCTTACATTTTTGCCTTTTTATCATCTTGGGGTGATTTCAGACATTAGACGGTCCCGATTCACCACAGTGGACTCCTGGCGGGGGTGAACAGATTAACCACCCCCCGTGGTCAAGGAAAGCCCCGAACACTCAGACATGACAGGACCGGGACCATGGCAGGGAATCAGACCACCGGACCACAGCCCGGGGCAACGCAACAGACATTACGCCGATCACGGGCTGGGCCATGGTCAAAGCATCCGGAAGGCGCCGGGGCGGCTCGTCCCGACTGCTGTTGTGTGCCCTTTAAATCTCCCTCCCCGGTCTGTGTTGTTGCTGGTTGCCTGGCAGCAATGCTACGTGCTTTGTCCCTGGCTGGGAATCATTGTCTTTGGTCCTGGCCAGTGGTTGCCATTCAGACATTACCTTTTTTCATTTCCCATTGGGAATCTCTTTGACCACGCTTTCAGAGATGGTCTGGACCGGAGCTCCGGAAGCGTGGTTGATTTTGACCCCATGTGGGTATTGACTGTGGTGAACATCTGGCGGCCGCCGAACAGTCATGCAGGGTGCTTTGGCCCCGCCACGGAATTGACCGTGGTTCACTGTGGTTGAGCGTGAGCTCGTAATGTCTGAAATCACCCACAGTCGCTCTCATCTAAATCCTTTCCAATTCATTGACTGACTAATGACTACGTGCAGGCTTTGGTATCAACTCTGAGCCTCACTGACTTTGGTAAGAATCCAGCACCTTCTATCTCAGGCAAAGATTATTAAGAATTTTGCACTGAAATAAAATTTCAGTGACAAAATTTCATGCCATGGAGAACATCAAAATATTTGAAGAGTCAAAATGGTATTGATATTTCATTTCCACATGAAATTCAGAAACCGATTTCCCTGGATAGTTTGGTCAGATGTTTCTCTCTCTTTCTTTTGGCTGCGGAAAACTTATTGTTACTTCCCTCTTTCCTTAGACCTGTAGAAGGTGATGTCTTTGACTGATCTGGAAAACTGATTACTATTGAGCTTGAATATATTTCAGGCATGGTCAGTTCTGTTGCAGGTAGAACTGAAATGGGTAGCACATTTGCTACCCAGGAATAATAACCACAATTTTGGGCAGTCTATTGGTTATCCAATCAGTACCTAAGTACCATGTTGGGCACCCAGTTACCCAAAATATCAGGTAGTACTCAATTACCGATTTTCTGTTTTACTGGAAAATCAGTACTAGAAGTCAGTGAATCAGTACCGAAAGTGAGTGAATTGGTATATCAGGTAGCTCGTTGAATATCAATTAGAATTTGATGTTACCAGATTGAATTGGGTACCATAATTCTGATGCATATACCCATTTTTGAGGGTACTTGGCCAGCTCTCAGTCATTTAGCATGACATTGCTAAAGCTGTCAGCAAGCTGTAAAAAAGCAGGCCCAGGGTATTTATTGTCAATATTAGGAACACATTTTGAAGACATTAAGATCAAATGTGAAAGACAACAATAAATGGCGTGGATGTATTTATGTATTCCTTTTGCTATCCTTCAAAATACCAAGTGGCATCCCTTTCCGTTAAATATCTCCCATGTGCCAACCTGTCAAGCATTATGATGAAAAAATTAAAAGCATTCTTCTCACCCACCCATTTATAAAGAAAATATATATATACACGCGCACACAGAGCATTCCATGGGAGCCATCATCTCTCTCACAACTGGGGAGTGACGTCACTTCTGTGGTACATCGTATTTCATCTATTTTGACAACCCTCGCAGCTTCAACAATGATAAGCATCGAACATCCAACCCAATTAATCTCACTAAATTATACCCTACCCATTCAGCGTGCAGCCATTGTTCGACGAAATCTGTACTTTCTGGCAGCACTGGAAAACCATGACTGACGGAGCATTATTAGGTATATTAACGCAGTGCAAAGAGGTGCACAAGAGAATGCTACGACTGCTTTTAGATAAGCGGCACACGCTCCCGCAAAAATATCACGCACCTGGTAAAAGTGACGGGTTGAGAAGTTGAGAAGCCGCAGCAGCACGAGCTTAGTTTGGTTAAGGGACAGAAGACGACCATGAATGAAAGGACAACAGAGGAAGCATTGGTGAGCTGTCTGTGGGGATAAGGAGGTAGGGAAAGCCTGACTAAGATCCATAAGGCTATTAGACACTGGCATTGCCAAATTAGTCACCTGTAAGGTTTTAAAACCAGTTGATAGACTCCTAAGATACCCCAGCTATCTTATTTCATAGTTCATTGTGCATGAAAGGACCAGGTTTGCAAATATCTTCTAATAATAGGTTGTCTAGGATTCGGCGGACGGACACAACATTAGATGTTAACAGCCCTCATTTGTTTGTCCTTAGTGCCTACGGTACACGAGCAGCAAGACTACGTTCATTGTTAGCCTGTATTATTATTATTTAGCAGAATGTATAGCAATTTGTACTATTTATCAGACTATTTATCATTTGCATTATTTAGCAGAATGTACAGGTCCTGCAGTCTTGGTGCCTTCCCAGTGCTTGCTAGCAGTGAGCGACTGGATGAGGTTCAGCAGACTGAAGCTGAATCCTGATAAGATGGAGGTGATGTTGGTGGGTAGGGCAGCGGAGGTGATGGCTCCCCTTGTGAAGGGGATCCGCCCCCTGCTGGCCCCACAGGTGCAGAGTTTGGGGGTTCTGTTAGACCCTGGCCTCTGCCTGGATCGTCAGGTGGAGGCGGTGGCAAAGGGAGCCTTTCACCAATTATATCTTGTGCGGAGGATCCAGTCATATGTTTCAAGCTCTGACCTGGCCACCCTCATCCATGCATTCATCACCTCAAGGCTGGATTATTGCAACGCGCTCTACATGGGGCTGCCCTTGGTGATGACTCAGAAGCTGCAGCTGGTGCAGAATGCGGCGGCCCGTCTCCTAACGGGGACGGACCATACGGAGCACATTACACCAGTGCTCCAGGCTCTGCACTGGCTGCCTATAACGTTCTGGGCCCAATTCAAGGTGCTGGTTTTGACCTTTAAAGTCCTACATGGTCTTGGCCCCTCCTATCTGAGAGACCGTCTCACTCCCCGGGCCATAGGGCGACCTCTGCGGTCTACCGGGGGTGCCTCCTTGGAGGTCCCCCTGGTGAACCGGGGAGCCACAATGGAGAGGGTGTTCTCGGTGGCTGCACCACAGCTGTGGAACTCCCTCCCAGAGGAAGCTTGCCTGGCTCCCAGCCTGTTGGCCTTTCGTCAGGCCTGTAAGACCTGGCTGTTCCTCCGGGCCTTTTGGGGAGGGGGAGAATAAGGGTGGGGTTGTTTTTTGTTTTGTTTTTTACCACCAGTGGTTTCACTTCCTTGTTATTTTTTATTGTTTTAGTAATCTCTTTTATTAATTGTTTTTATATATTGTTTTTAAATGTCTTGTGAGCCGCCCTGAACTGCCATAGGGCTGGAGGCAGTGGGATACAAATCACTAAATAAATATAAATAAATAAATATAATTTTGGAGTTCAAAATATTTAACAATCCTTATCTTTTTCAGCCTCAAAACTACCCTGTGAAGTAGGTCTTTATTATTCCCATTTTACAAATGGGACTATAAGGCTGAGCGTTCATGCCTTGGGCAGGCGATCACGCTTTGGGTAGCCTCAACCCAGTCTGGGCAGCTGGACCACGTGATTCAGTGCAGTGTGTGGCTGGCTGCCATCAGATTACACACGCACACCCACACCCCGCTGTGTGGTGAGCAACTGGCTACTACATGATGCATCCTCAGGGGAAAACTGACGATGGGTGTTTTCAGATGTTACGGGGCCACTTGGCCATGTACCGAAAACAACCCATTCATTCCCCGCCGGGGTCACCCCGTCACGCCATATCAGACGTGCCGGGGGGATCCAGGCGGGGAATCTGGGAGGGGGCGGGGCCGCGCGGCGCAACGTGCGGCCGCACGGCCCCGCCCCCTCCACGCACCCCGCCGCCCGCCCTCCGGGGAGACGGGCGGGGGGCGGGGCCAATACGGCCGCCGCATTGGGCTGGATGCGCCATGGGCTGGGATCCCGCCGGGGATCCCGGGCCATGGCAACCGGCCAGACGTTACTTTTTTTTGGTCCCCGCTGGGGATCTTTTTGACCACGCTTCCCGGGACATTCCCCCGGCTAGCCCGGGAAGCGTGGTTCAAATTGACCCCTTGCGGGTATTGACCGTGGCGAACATCTGGTGGCCGCCAAACAGACGTTCGAGACACGGTGACCACAGGTGGGTATTCACCGTGGTTCACCGTGATCTCGTAATGTCTGAAAATACCCGATGTGTCATGTAGCAGCCTTGGCGTAAGGCTGCCCAAGGCATGGCAGCTCGTATGCCAGGGTCCTTTCTGCCCTGACACATGGCGAGCTCCACAGGGGGGCTTTGAGTGACAGGTACCGTTGGCAGGATTTGGGTCGGGCCATGGGAGGGAGGCAGGGCAGGGACAGGGACAGGCCGGGCACCCGACCTGACTGTGGTGGGAGCTCTGACAGCAGCCCAGCAGCCCTGAGAGGGAAGCGACCATCTGACCAGCTTCCCACACTAGCCCCACAGTGTAGCGGCAGTGTTTTCCTGCCATGGGGCCCCGCAGGGATCGGGCCCTTTGCAGCTCATGTGGCTCCTCCTTGGGGTGCTCATCAATTTGATCCTTGGTCACTACAGGATGTGAGCGAGGCTACATGCATGGTTAGTCTGCAAAATGTCAGTCAATTCTGTCTCAGCAAAATGCAACATACAGAACAAGTGTGATTCCACCAGCTTCCCATGACCTGTGTCTTTCATTCTAGCTTAACAATTATTCTTTCCTGTTGCAAATAATGATGTTGTGTAACTTTATTACAAAAGCATCCTTGTCGCAAAGGCGCAGCAGGGAGGCTGCGCGGGATGCTGTATATTTGGTCATTCAATTGTCATCCCAATGCTGGATGTCTGACTCTTGCTTTATTGTAAGGACAAGTTACTACTCGTTTGGCCCCCACACTCCTGTCATTTTGACGTTTATGTAAGACCGGACTATTCCGCCAGGCCTTCGGCGAGGGGTAGGGGTAGGGTTGGGGAGGAGGGAGTTTTTTCTCTGCATATAGGCATTTTAAACTTTTTTTATTGTTGTTCACCGGGCAGCAGGGGTGGGATAAAAATCTTTTATAAATAAATAAAATAAATAAAAACTGCCTGCTTCCTGGTGTAACAGCATTCTGATGTTTAGTTGGCTCTCTCTCAAAGGATCAGTGATAGAAGAACATCTGTAATTACCAAGAGGAGCGGACTGATTTCAGGTCTGGGACCAATTTCGTATTTGGAGCATTATTTATCCCTAGCCATAAGGTTTAGGAACATATGGGCCTGCTGCTGAAATTACCCAATGAGCACTAGAAACCTGGCAGGAATGGGGCTGGGTGCCATCAGCATGGTATTTGCAAGCAACTCTATAATGCTGTGCCATATGAGTGTAACCAGATTGGATCCAGTATCTTTATTTGTATTTCCATGAGGATTTCAGATAGGTCGTAAGATTTGTTGCTGCTGACGGCTACAGCAGATCTTCTGTAATAGGAGCCAGTATCTTCAGAGAAGGAGGTCTTGTGTTCTGTTCTCATAAGAACGTAAAAAGTGCCATAATGATCCAGGATTAATGGCCCATATAGTCCAGACAGACACATTCTTTGGTCACTTCATATACTCATGTACTTCATCGTACTCATATCCTCACCATATGGACCAACCAGCCATCATTCTTGATGCAACCAAGCCAAGCGCGTGCACCTGGGACCTCGCATCTTTGTGAATATTACACTCCTTGTCTCTCTCTAGGGATGTGCAACAGAGCCCCATGTCATTTTTCATTATCGTTGTCATTATCAAAATGTGTCATTTTATCATTATCGTTTTAACGACAATGTCATTTTCATTATTGTCGTTATCGATACCAATTTCAAACGAAGATTTTATTTTCATTATCGACATCATTTGGTCTCATAATCTCGGGAGACAAAAAACCGGATACGGTATTTCGATCATGTGTGTTCTCATGTGCTGTGGCGTGGTGTCTCTCTGGCTTGTGTGAAGGGTAATGAATTGGTTGTGAGCTTGTGTGTGTGTGTTGTAGCTCTGTGTGTGTGTGTGTGTGTGTGTGTGTGTGTGTGTGTGTGTGTGTGTGTGTGTGTGGGTGTGGGTGTGGGTGTGTGTGGGTGTGGTTTGTGCGTGAGGATGGAAGGTGAAGGATGTAGTGGTGTTGGTGGGGGAAAAAGAAAAATGAAGACAGGGAAGGTCTGCTGCTGCTCGTGCCTGCTGCAGCTGTGAACCCACTCTGTCCTGTCCACACTCTCTAATGTCTCTTGAAGCAGCAATGCCCTATTGCCAGGTCCTCAGGTGGGAATTCATGCCATTGTTGCTGCGATTCCCCTTCTTATTCCCACGGCACACTACCTTCCCACAGTGAAGGCAGGCCACCCGGCTGCTGTCACCTGGGGTCACTTCGTTGATTCCACACAGGCCCCCTGGGGTGCACTCCTGAACCTCTCGTGCTACCACTCGGGGCTGCTGCCTTTGTCCCCAATGTGGCTACAGGGGCATCAGCATCAACAGGAGTCTCCTCACTCCCCTCCTTGCTGCCCAGCTCCACACCACCCATGTTGAAGCTGCTGCTGCTTCCACCTTGCAGCATGGGAGGAGAGGATGCCCTGCTGCTATTTGCTGAAGTTGGGCTGCTGCTGCCAAAGTGGGGAAGGTGTGAGGGGTGTAAATGACTTTAGAAGTTAGGATGCTCAGGCTGAAGAAACTGCTTAAAGGCCAATGCCCCTAAGTGAACTATGCATAGATTTTGATTCAACCGCTTGCACAATTGCAACCGCAACTGAACTGCAAAGGCTTACACAGGATTGCAAGCACAGCTATATTTTGGAACATTTGCTGCTTATGCAAGAGTTCTGGGCAAATGGCTACAAACAGACATTTGTGAAATGGGCCAAAGAACAACCGGTTAGGATGGTAACCACAAATGCCAGATGCATCCTTGTCTGAATGACTCACATGATGTAAGGCATGGGAGAGCCAACTCTGCCTAGCAACAACGTATGAATGGCCTATGTGATGAGAGACCTATAAATATCGGACTGATGTCCTTTGGAACTCGGACGCCTATAACATCAGCTCGTGGTACCATCTCAACATCAATGGACCGGTTCCAGCAACCCCATCACCTCTGTTACAGGCTGTCTACCCTGACAGGACGATAGGTAAAGTATGAAAGGATGAATGAATGAATGTTGAATGTGTAATGTTGCAATGATATAACTTTGTATTGAATAAAGCTAAGAGGTTTGCCAATATATTTCCAGTCTATCTCTGATCTCTTGAATTGACCACAGTATCTAAAATAACATTATAACATTGGTTGGGTGAATGTGTGAATGTTAATAACTGTGGACCAGGACTGAGACTTAAGCCAGGGTCAGCCGCCCCGAGGCCATCCTATACTGGGTGGTTTTGAACGCAAGGGGTCCTGGTGGAACTTCATGTACCCCACGGGTGTGACAGCACAAAACTTTCACTTTCCCTGCATGAGCCGAATCCTACAGTTAGCTGCCTTTTTGGCACTCTGTAAGGAAAAGGACTTCCTTCCCTTTGTGTGAGTCTTTAAGAAAGCTCATAACACACTTGTAGTGTGGACACTTAACAACCCCAAAAAGTGTATTCCCCAAAGACACACTTAACAGCCAAAATACATGGGCTGTATTTGAGGATGCCCTCAAATATATCCTCCCCCAAATCCTCAAAATCCCGGGGGGGGGGAGGTCAGAGGGAGGAGCCTGCCCAGGAGAGGTGGTTGCCCTTGCACCACTCCCAGCAACAGCACCCACATCATCAATCAATCATCATCATCGCCTGCTGGGGCTCCCCGTAATAATATCATCTGCTGCCCCCAATGAAAATTCACTGCTGGCAGTGACAGCTGCTGCTGGTGCTTCAGGAGGGGGTGGGGGGTGTAGTGCTGCTGCACACACACACACCCCTTGCCCTTGGCTCCCTCCTCCAGTGCCACTGCTACTAGTGGAAGGCTGGGGCTCCCTGCCTTCCACACTAGATGCCACTCCCAAGATCTCTGCTGCAGCCTGTTCCCCTGATAAGACCTGACGCCTTGAGGGGAAAAAAAATCAGGTCTCTTCAGCTTGGACGGTGAACTGCCAGCAGTGGCAGAAGTGGCAACTCTCCCACGCTCACGGCCGCGCCCTCTACCGGGGCCACCTGCCCCAGAGGCTGAACTAGGAGTCCTTCCCATTCTCATTTAACTGTGCACACACAGTTAAAGAAGTACTGTATGATCTAATTATATATACACTAAACCTAACCTATCCTACTATCCTTTAATCCTAGTATAATAAAATAGACTTGCCTAAATACCTATATAATACCTAATCTCTATATATATGTTGTACAGTGCACAACTAATATCTATCTAAATCTAAATGCCTATAGTATCTATCTATATTTTATCTAGTATCTATCTATATTTTATCTAATATATCTATCTATCTATAATGTACAGGGCAGGGAAAGGGAGAAGGTAAAAGGTAGGGTATATGAGGAAGGAAAGGAATTGGAAATAGATTTGTGTGCAAGCACCAGTTCTGTAAAACGCAACATGACAAGCAGAGAGCTCTCACAGAACTGAAAGGAAAACAAAAACACACGGCTCGCTCATTATAAAGGGTTGCAGTGCCCTCCCCCACAGCTCCCTGATCACCGGCACTGTGTGTCCAACAGCACCGGCATTTATAGTGTCTGCCATGCCCCCCCCCCCCCGGCATGCCTGCAGCCACAGGGAGTGGCACAACTGTGTTGGTCCCGCCCCCACTCTCCACATGACCACAGGGGGCGGCCCCATAGCCACGTCCGGCCGCAGCGCTACCCTGGCACCCCCCGGACTCTGTGACGCACCAGGGGGACCCGCCGGGGAACCCGCGGTGGGGGGGACCCAGGGAACGAGCCCCCCGGCAGGCCGGGGCCCTCTCCCGCTGGAGCCCCCACCCGCGGAGGAACAGGGTGGCCCTTACAGTATGCCATGTATTGGTGCACACTGATGGATTCATAGGTTTTAATGTCAGAAAGCGCCTCTGAGACCATATAGTCTGTCCTAGGACAGAGTCAGTGATTTATTACCCTGTCAAGTCTGATTAACTTTATTGGGATAAAGCATCTCTTTAACCCTTGAACTGAAGACAGTAAAGGATGAAGAACTGACCCCGTCCCTTAGAAAGGTATTCCAATTCTTACTCACTCCCACTGTTTAAAATGTGCCATGGTTCTACTATGACTTTGACCCACTCTAACTTTCAGCCACTCTAACTTGCTGTTTTGCCTTCTGCTAGATTGAAGAGTCCTTTAGTAACCATGGAGACAAAATACTTCAGATGAGGCCTGTTATTGGACCAACTACTGCTGATGAAAGTGTGCAAGCTTTCAGGCTTTCACACACTTGCCAACATTAGTTAGTCCAATAAAAGGTATCATCTGAAGTATTTTGTCTCTGTCTGTTGCTTTGGTACTAGACCTTAAATGAAGACTCACAAAAATGGGTAATACCCATCAAAATTGCAGTAACTGGTATCCAATTAGCGTCCAACAACCTACCTGATATACCAAGATACCCAATTTCTTTATCGATTGACCATTTTACTGATTGCAACCACCCTTTATCTCTAGACGTTAGTGATGCTGCAAACGTATTGAGACACCAAAATCAAGTTTTCTTTTTAACCTCTTTTTTGAAAACCTAAGCAGGGTGAACTCCTTAAGCCTCTCACTTCCCAGTCCTTAAATCATTTGTGTAGCTTTATCCTGAACCATCTCCAATTTTTCAAACATCCTTTTCCCAATATGCACACCAGAACTTGGGCACAATCTCGGTCTCCCCAATGCTACATATCCTGCTTATAATTCCCACTAATACATCCCAAGGATTACATCAGCTGGTTTTGTCACAGCATCACACTGAAAGCGCATGCTCTTATTTTTCATTTTAAGAAAATCCTTGCCCCGTTTCAAAAAACTGATTTCAGATTTTTGTTGCTGTTGTTGCTGCAAAAACCTGGTACCTAACCAAACTGTTAATGCCAATATTATTTGAAAAGCTACCGCTGCAAAAATCTAGTAACTGCCTATTCGAGAGTGGCATGTTGTATGCATTGAATACACAGGAGATACTAAAAAAATGTAGACCATAGCAATGTGTCTGACACATCTTAGGGAAGCATTGACAAGATAGGCCAAAATTGATCCAAAGGGACCATTATAGACTATTACATCAACAATGCATGAATTAAGGAGTCCCAAAGTCCAGCATGCTCTGACATGATACACAATAAGTACTCGGAGCTGTTCTTTTCCATTGTGTCAATAACGCACAGAAAAAGGACACTTCTCGACTTCCCAAACCCCAAATGAAGAGCAAATTTGCACTAGGATTTTTGTTTCTTTGTTTGTCTTGAGTTTTTTTGTGTGTGTCCATATGCTAACAAACAGTGAGCGCTACCAGTGCCGTTAATTTGAAAGTCCCTGGGCACAACTAAGCAGTTAACGGGAGGAGGGGAGGAGAAAGGGAAGGAACTATTGTAACTCTTTGCTTTTAAAAGTGATTTCTCTCTCAAACTTTGTAGCCGTGGTAGGTTTCCTATAAAAGAATTCAAGCCAAACTCGGTATTGACGCAAAATGCCTGATAGTTAAGGGAAAGATTGTTATAACGATTTTGGATGGCAACTGCCAGTGTGCAGAAAGTTATTTGTTCCATTGGTTTATGGGCCAGGCTAGTAGTATTTTATTGTTGAGCAGAATTAGTTTTATATCAAGAAGAGTGATTACTTAGGTTCACAGTGTTTGAGATTAAACTTGATGATTTCATGTCCATTATTGATTTAGGCTTTAAATTCAGAGAAGTAGAGGTTTATATTTTACTTAAGGGGATTTGATCATAGTAGATGTAATCTTCAAAGGCTTCAGCAAATAAATTAGTCAGCTTGCTACTCCTTATACAGTAACTGCTGAAGAAAAGTCCCAGCTAGAGTAGCACGAGCCAATTTAAAGAGATGTTCTTTACTTTGCATTCCTTCCTGCCTCCTTGGGCACCATTTAGCCTTCGAGAAGGTGATGGAAACTAGGTATGATCAAGGCAGAGGCGTGTCAATATTTGCAAAGGATCAGTCCATCAGCAGCTATTAGCCAAGATGGTAATAAGATAAAACCTCTGATTGCCAGCGTCTTGGAGTGGATGACAGGAGATGAGTTGTCCTGTGCTTGCCCTGTTTTTGTATACATTTTCTGAGACACCTGGTGGCTGCTGGCCAAGACCGAATACGGGGCTAGATTAGAGTTGAAATTCCACAAAAGCAAATATATTCAACAATTTCGACTGCATCAGTCTCATTTCAATTAAACCATTATGAATCACTATTCCAATCCTTTCTGCTTTGTTTAACCATTTCAGAAATTCATTTCAGGCAAGGTTACTGCCACTGGCAGAATTGCTTTCGGGGAGGCATAGGGTGGGAGAACTACTTGCCCCACCCTTTTCTGACATACCCACACCCCTTTCCAGGCATTGTGATGTCATGACACTCAAAGGGGGCATGGTCACATCAGAAGTCGGTGGGGCAAGACAGAAGGGGGACCGTATCTCTTTCTGATGTGACCACACCAATTTTTGAAGCATCATGATGTCATAGTGCTTATAAGGAGCAGGGGTAGGCAGGAACTGGGGAGCAAAGTGCAATCTCTTGCAACCCACCTCCCAGTTCCCAAGGTTTGGGGGTATTTTGTTTTATTTATTTGTTCATTTTGTTTAGTTTGCCTATTAGTTATTTTGTTTTGGTACCTTGTTCTCTTCATGCTCATTAGTGCTATAACACACCATACCATTGGGCAAGGATGTCATTGCATAGTGGCAACATTATGGCAACAGTATTGTGCATGGTAATGCTAAATAGCACAAAATGATGTGAACCAGGTATTAACACGAAACATTAAATAACCAAAGTGAAGAAAAAAAATAGGCAAACGAGCAAAGTATTTCAAACCAAGTAACCAATTAACCAGCATATCAATATTGATATGGTGCTGAATAATTACCTAGTAGTGTGCATCCAAATATGCAAATAATGGGCCAATCCTAAACTCGTACATGTGTGGATTACACATGTTGCACACACCTTGAACGTACGTTGCGTGCATCCTGCATGCTTTCAACACAAGTTGCGCAGCGTTTATGTGCGCCCCACCCTTTACGTAGCGCATGGGGTTTAGGATTGGACCGGACATTTGAGTAAACCAAATTCCCTTTTCGTTTCAGCTCTACATTGGATGGACCATTGGGGCTGAGCTGATGGCCCATGAATCCCGTCGCTCAGCAGCTTGTGTGGGAACTTCATGCACCTCCATTGCCAGCACACTATGCTACATGGAAACAGCACGCACACATGCACGGGTGGAGGTGTGCACGGAATCCACGGGCCATCAGATCGGCCCCATTGACCTTAACCAAGTTTTGTGTTGTGGCCAGATTTGCTACGGCTTCCTGCGCTCAGATAACACCTTCCGTTTTGGGATCCTGCCATTGCTCCTTAAGTCAGCAGGTGGTCAGACCACTGTCGCATTGGGTCCCTCAGTGTGGAACTTGCTCCCTTCAGATGTTCATCTCAGTTCTTCCCTCATCATCTTTAAAAAGCACCAAAAGACCTTTTTAAGTTCTCTGGGTGCTTTTTGAGCCGAGATGGAGAACATTTTTCATCCCAGGGGGCCACTTTATATATATATAAAGTTTATTGTGTGCAGCCATAGGCTATTACACATCTTCATACAACAACAGGACATTACAAAATAACTCAATGATTTAAAACATAGAAAAAGAAACCGACCCATACAGTTAGTCTCCAAACTTAACTTTTGCTATTAATAATATCCGCCCGAGTCCATATTGCAATTTCACAAAAAATCGCCACTCTCATTGACATTAGAGAATCAGCAGGGGCCACTTTGAAAATTAGTACAAACTTCAATGGCCTCAGAGAAGGTGAGTGCAAGGGTGCTTAAAGGTTGTGCTCTGGATGAGGAGGGTTCAGATCCTGGATCTGTCCCCTAATCTGCGTTCCCAGTCCTCATTTTTGTTCCCTTCCCCTGAGCTCATTCAGCCCCCTGGCCTTAGGTCCCCCACCCCTGCTCTAGCTGGTACCTTAGCTCAAGTGGCCAAGGGCTGTTTATTTTGGCGTACATTCTGGTTTCTGTCTCTGATCCTGCATGTCTTACAGAATAGCTACAAACCTTTAACATTTGTATCCAGCTATCATTCTGTGGGATTCCTACACTAGGACTTACGGTTTGTTACAGAAATGAGTTTTTTGCTTGCTAATTTTGAAATGCTGAAGTTTCAAGAAAGGAAAGCATATTCCCCCCCCCATGCTCTATGCTCCAAGGAAGGGAAAGAGTGAGGAATCCAGATGCATGTAAATGCATTGTTTTGTAACTAATTGACCACATTAGATGAAAGTTAAAAATAAAAAGGGGCTGCCTGAGGCATGGCTTCCTGAACTTGCTTTTTTTGTGTGCTATTTTTTTTCTTCTCCAATTTAGTTTTTCTGTTCAATGAACTGGTTCATGTTTAACGGGTCACTAAATTGTGACTACGATAGAAATGACAGAGCATGTGTTTTCTAATTTAGCAACGTGGAAGGGAGCACTGGATTCTCCAAGAGGATAAACATGTTTGTCAGCAAAGAAAGGGGAAGCAAGTGCTTTGTAATGCCAATAAGGTCTGTGTCGGGCCATTTCCTTTATAGCTGGATGTGTGTGACTGGCACCTAGCTAAGTATTCCTTATGCCAGATTCTTTATTTATTGCCTACGGTCTGGACACGTTTGGGAAACATTTAGATTTATTGTGTGCTGTTTTTAAAAAAAATTCCTTTACATATAATCAAGGGGGCAGAGGGGGAGACCTTTTACCTCTGTCTAGATCGGGGTGAATACCCGATTCCCTCTTGCAAGATGCTTTAAACATTGGTACAAACTCCAGGTACTGGATAGTAGTTGGGCCTTGGGCCTTTAAGAGCTGTATTCAGGATGGAGTGGGGAGGAAGTGAGGGTTCTCGATCATGGAGTCTTCCCATTCTCAAGTGCATGCTCTGAAATACGCTCTCTTCCTCTGAGCTCTCTCTTCCAGCGCTTGAAGGTAGGGATGGGAGTCATGGTCCAGACCCAGGAATTGGAAAGGGACCAAATGAAAAAAGAACCATGGGTTAAGCTCCAAGGCAGGGAAAGTCGCTGGGTTGGATTTCACCCTTGGGCTAAAGGTTCTCCACCCTGGTCTAGACAAACATTAAGGCAGTAGTAGAACTGAAACGGCTACTTGATTTGGTTAATACCCACATTTTCAGGTACCATTCTAGGTATCTGAATTCGTATTGGAATACCATCCGAGTACCCCCCCAAAATGAAATTTTGGTTCTCAGTTTTTAACTACTCGAAACTACCCCAAAACCAAACAAATACTCAACTTTTCCTGAAGTCCAGGACCAGAAGTCAAAAATCCAGGACTGGAAATTGAAAAATTAGAACTAAAATGCTATTTTAGTATTTTGTTATATTGGTATTTTGGGTACTCGATCAGACACCATTTTGGGCACTAAAAAGTATAATTTTCCATTTGAATTGGGTACTGTGGATTCGATGGGTATACCTGGTTTTGCAGGAACCAATTTCACCTCTAGGAACAAGTCAAATTATTGCTTTGGCGCTGATACACACTTCCAGTGTGATGCTCAGCAAGACACCCCAGTCTCTCTACTTCAGTGTCATCATCTCGCAGAGATGGGTACGTTAATCCTTCCCTGCCCTACTGAGAGAACTAATTCATGTTTATAAAAGTAATTCAGGTTCCCTCAGTTGGAGGTGCTATACACGTGCAAAGCATTATCACCTCATCTTAATGCTCCTTTATGCCACACCTCCTGCAGGAGAAGTCTTGGGTTGTGTTCTAACAAATAGTTCTTTTACTGTAGTTGGGCACTACTGTTTAATTCCTGAAGCATTCATATGAACAGAGTGCTAAACTGAAGTTATTCAAGAGTAGGAAGAGAAGTACGGGGCTGGTCCTAGGCATGTGCAACATGCACAGTCACAGATGACCCCCACACCAGCCTGGGTCCCACACCTGGGGGCAGCATTAGCCATTCTCCAGCCGGGACTCT
>QEPC01002388.1:13621582-13631590 GCA_003113815.1 Sphenodon punctatus | reverse complement strand
CCAGCCTCTGCTCCCTGAGTCCCCTCCGCCGCTCACCCCCCCTTCCCCTGGGGAAGTTTAAGCATGCGTGCTGCAGCCCATCTTGCCGCCAGAGCACCTCTACCGAATACCCAGGTGAGGCTTTGCATTGAGCCCATAGGGCTCAATGCAAAGTTGCCACCAGAAAAATTTCATTTCCCTAGCGGCGCTGCTTGGACTGAACGCTGAGCCACCCGGCTCGTGTCCAGCCTAAGTTTGTCCCTTCTGGGACTCCAGAGTCTGGAGTCCCAAAAGGAGTCCAGGCAGAGGCGCTAGAGCACTCACTGACTGAGCGCTCTCTGCCTTGTCGGTGAAACTGACATCAGAGCGCCGCGCTGCTCTGACTGTAGGAGTCAGAGCAGCGCGGCATTCCGATGTGCCGCCGGCAGCAGAGACAGAGCGCTCAGTCAGTGAATGCTCTGTCAATGCAGCTGCGGCACCAGGGCGACGGGGGAGAGCGGGGGCAGGATGCTGCCCCAGGCACCCCCATGCTACAGCCGCCACTGGGCCAAAGTTCCCTGCCCCGAACAGCCATGTGCTGAAATCTTCATATGATCAAGAATCACATGACACACAAGTGCATACCCACACAAATGCTTTGTGATTGGCTTGTGGAGCTGATGCTCTGTGATCCTGGCCACTGAGATTTTGCGGAGCAAATGAGATTCAGCTGCTGAGACGACAGAGCCATGAAAGCATCAGGGGTTGGGCCAGCTTTGGTCAAGAGTCATACTTGACCTGGTCAAGAACTGCGTCTGGTTTCTGAGCCACAGTTTGGTCACCCCTGAATTAGACCAAGGAAGCAACACAAAGGTCAAACCCAGACCTAGGCATTATAGAGGAAAGGTTAACTACAAAGTACAGGTACAATTTGGTCCATGGTTTTTTTCAGAATTTTCCATAGATTCTGTTCCCTGAATCTGAATTGCCAAGTTCTGAATTACCAGGTACCAAGTACTCAGAAAACTTCAGAAACCTCAATCAGGTAATGGAGTCACCATTATGCATATGGCCAGAGTAACCCAAAACTTCTGTTTTCACCCCCACTGCTTATCATGAAATAGGCAAGAAACAAACTTTTCTGATATTAAACACACACTTAGGGAAAGTACAATGGAAAATTTGCTAAGAGAATGATAACTTAATTTCCCCCTCCATACAGAGATGACTGTTCAAAAGAATGGACTGTAAAAACAGTGTTAGCACGTTGAATGGCAACATGTGCAACAACTTCTCAGGTCATGGTAAATATTGGATACCTTCTCAGGTACCCAATAACTGAGCTAGCTTTTACTGTTTTGTTTTCCTGTTCTCAGGAACCTTGTTTCCCAAGGGAGATAAATTCTCTATTGTCCGGGGAGCTGAAAAGTGCTTGCAAATAGCTTACAAATTGCCCCTTTACTTCCCCAGCATGCATCTGAACTGTTAATTTGCATGCAAGGGGCTATTTGTGCTTACATGCAAATTAGAGCTGACTCTAGCCTCTTGCATGCAAATTAATGGTTCAAATACATGGAATCTATTATTACTATTATTTATTAGAATGTATATAGTGGCAGATATGTGCCTGGCATGAACAATCATTAAATCAGACATAGATCCCGGCAGCACCAGTACCACCATCATTGTAGGTATGGACAACGTCATACGTGCATGGCAGCCATTTTGTGCATGAGCACATGGCGAATTTCTTTCATTCGGTCCAATCAGAATGAAGTATTGGACCAATTGTTCATTCCGATTTCTGAACAGACCAGACAAAATACCCGATTCTGACGGAATCAAACCCAGGCAAAAAGTTTACATTCAGCTCTACCGTGGCTCCGTGGCTAGAGATGTAATCCAGATCATCTTCTTTCTTTGCCAGCCCAAGCACGTGCCTTAAGTGCCCCTCTCCTCAAACACCTATCTGGGCTATGGGGCTTGTCCTAATGATCCAACACAGTTGCAGGAGGGATATGTTTCCCCACCTTTGTTATATTTATATATAATATAATTTATCAAATCATTTTATACCCCTCCAAACAGCCCAGGGAGGCTTACAATATTAAAACATATAAAATCAATAAAACCATCAAATACAATAAATCTGGGACATACCATGTCCCAGAAATATAACTCTGCGTAGTGGCTTAAGGCGAAGCTGTGTCAGTCACTTCACCCTATGCAGGAAGCCCCAAAGGAAAAGGTAACAAGGGTCCTAACTAGGGTCAGACAATCAAGACTTCCCTTCTCCCTTTTATTTGCTTTAAATAGCCCAAGCGCCGAAGCTAAATTGGCTTGCTCTTCAGGATTTTGGCTCTGACCTTTTGCTGTATTCTAAAATGGAATTAAATTTGCAAAAATAAAACACTCAGTTAAGCCATCTATTGGAGATAAAATAAAGCATGCCGTCAAAATTAATTTGCCATGGAGGGAGGAATATTTTACCTCTGGAATGAAAGGTTGATTTATAGTTTGCGATACATTAAATGGCACCTGTTTTAGACAGTATCTGTTCTACAGGGTTTTGGTTTGCTTAATATTTTAATAATGCGTTGATTCATAATTGACAATAATGTCCCATTTGCATTACGATAAGAGTTTGATAGTCTTTTCCATTATAGCTCTGCAATGTGCTTTCTTTTAAGAAGAAAAAAAATCAATTAAATTAATTCATGCCTCATTTGTTCCCCTAATGTTTTATTTGCAATAAGTGAAATTCACCTCTCTGTGGAGGGTTGGCATAACGTCTTTGCACCAGAGTCTAGCTTACGTGCCGTGTCAAGGTATGAAGAAGGATTTCTGCTAGGGCTTAGGGCAAGGGTATCCAAACCTGTTGCCTATGTGACCCCATTTTGAAACATAAATACAAGCCAGTCACTCCAGACAGCAACAAAGACATGTAAAGTATATAACAGGAGTGGACAAACTGTCGCTACAGAACCACATGCCGCTCTTGGCCAGTCGACGTGTGACTCTTGGCCAAGGCTTGCCTAGATCCTGCCCTGCCTCTATGGTCCTGTCCTGTGTCTTGCTTTGTTGTACCCAACTCTCAGCAGTTGGAACGGCAGCTGATCCACAGCATCTCAGCATCCAGGAGATGCTTGTGGTTCTTGGATTTATGAAGATCTTGGTACAAAGCTCTTGGGTTTGGGAACTTTTCCCATCCCTGATAAATAAAACATCTGTCAGGATTATGCACATGACATGACCTCCCTGGACACACATCTTTGGGATCCCAAACCCACATTTTGGGAACTAGTGCTGAAATAAATAGCTGGAATCCATATTTGGTAGTATTGGTCACATTTGAACGGGGGGAACTCTAAATATTCAAGTGAATATCCACGCCGACAAGAGTATTTACCTATACATTTGCATATATTCTCATTTGTATAGTCATCTCCATTTAATGATTGTTCAGCACCAGGTACATTGTTTGTGCTATACAAATACTAATTAAAAATAATTGATATTGTTGTGGAAAAAGTCCTGATTTTCCATATAACTGTTGACATTTTGCCGGGGGTGGGTGGGTGTTATTCAGTTCGGATGTGCCTCCCTGAAAAACGACACCACCACAGAAAAACCAACAAAATCCTAAAGTGAATGCCTGAACAAAACGACCATGAATCGGGTTCAAGGAAAGCAGGCAAATCTGTCAAATATGGTATTTATGGCAAATATTAATTTCAGTTCTATTGGGTGGGAATCTTTGGCTGTACCAAGGTAAATAATTCCTCAATTGCCCATCCAATGTGTGCTCCGATTTGCAATATGCATCTCAATGTAGGTCTCCTCATTTGCCATTGTTAACTTAGATCAAATGAAGCAGAAGCTCCCAACGTTTCACTTGAAAAAACATACACACTTGACAATGTAGACATCTATTAAAGGAACTACAGGCGTGAGATGTGCTTGAAAATGTACTCTATAGGAGTAAGCACTATAGGTAAAATTTTCAAACACACCAAATTGACTTAGGAATCCATATCCAAATCTGTTTTGCGTTTTTTACCTGCAAAAACAGGTAAACCCACTGAAATTGCTGAACTTGATACAATAACATCAGGTACTAATTGGTCTTTGGTTAGCACCCCAACAGGCTAGCCAGTGTACTGAAATAACATCCGTCCAGATTTTATGATATCTGGAACCAACGTTTGGACTTCTTGTACCAATTCTCTGACTTACTGTCCCAATTCTTTTACAGATTTACTGATACACCGATTGGTAACTTAACTTGGCCACGATAATACCTCGTATTTTGGGGGTAATCACTGGGCCTGATACGTACTTGGGTAGCTTGTTGGTGGCAAATGAGCTTCCTGTTTCAGCTCTACTGTAGCCCCTGTTTACAATGGGGCTGATAAACATGTCAGCACTTACCTAGCCCATCTTAGAGAATTCTCACAAACCTATGCTACGACAATCATACTTTCAAAAAACCCCAAACAAACGTATATGTTAAAAGTGCCTTAGACACCTATATCGGTAAAATGCATTTGAAAAGGTTACCAGGGCACAATCCTCCACCATTTAAATCAAGGGGGAATTTTGCCATTCACTTTCATGGGCAGAGAATTGCACCCTCATGACTACGTAAATTAAAACCTTATCTAGTTCAACACTTTACAGGATTAGCCTCCAAAGAAAGCAGCAGCTTTCATTTTGGGAACTCTGCGATAGGCAGTGAGCAGTGCTATGAGGGGGAAAGAGAAGTAGAGATTATGCTGTATCTGTCTATACCACCCATTACCGTTATATGGGAGCAGCAGGGATTACTGAATCTGAAGCATGCTTGTAGGAAAGGCATTTTAAAAGGTACAATAAAACACAGGGGATCAAATCCAGCTCGAGTTGCAATAGTAGCCACCCCACGATTATGGAACTCCCTCCCCTTGGAGGTTCATTGAAGCTGGAGCCTGTTCATCTTCTGGAAACAAGGTAGGATATTTCTGTTTGGCCAGACATTTGGCAAGCAGGGATAGGGTTGGGGTGGGATTGGAGGTTGGGGAAAGGATCTTGGGGGAGGTTTAAGGGGATTTTAAAGATGCTTTTCTTAGTTGTAAACTGCCCCGAAGCTTAATGGGAAGGGCAGCATATACATTTGAATAAAATAAATAAATAAATAAAATGAGTTTTGTCCTTTAGGTCAGTGCATTTGGGATTTGGTCCCACAGGGAGTAGAAATAAGACTTAGTTCATGGGGGAAATTGTTGGCTAATACGATGGAAATACAGCCCTACTGTGGACACCTATCATCTTGGGCCAAGGGTGGCTTAGGAATTATATTCTGTAGTGTTCCATCTTGTCTACCAAAGAATTAATTAGCAAACGGGAAATGACTTACCTGTGAATTTTCCTTCTCCTCCTCTCAGGACAGAGGATCTTCACTGATGGGATGTGTGTGTCCCTCCCTCCTCCGGATAGGCAGGATCAACTTGATTGACAGCCTCACCCTGAGGGAGAGGCATAGCCCACCATCTAAGCCCAGGATGAGACTGCCAAAGAACTTAGGAAAACTAACAAAACCAACTGTAGTAAACTTGAACTAGTAACCTGAAAGTATAACATAACCGTAAAAACAAAAACTTCCTGTCCTCCCCCCAAAAGAACAGAGAACGAAGGAACCAGCTCAGAAACAAGCCTAAAACCAGTCATGGTTGCGACCCACTAAGGGTGAGGTGAAACAAGGGGAAAACCACCACCACCCCCAGACTCCCTGGTGCCTGGAATCCCACAGAGGGCAGACTGAAGACCATCTGTCCTGAGAGGAGGAGAAGGAAAATTCACAGGTAAGAAACTTCCCGTTCTCCCCTCCTCCCAGGACAGATGGTCTTCACTGATGGGACATCCCCAAGCAGAACCTCTCCAGGGAGGGAGGATTCCCACTAGCAGACAAATGCACCGAACCCCCTGGGGAGACCAGGCATTAATTGAGAAGAACTCTTTGTAGGACCCTCCGCCCAAAGGCCGCATCCCAAAGGCCGACCCCGCAGAAAACCCCCACCAAGTGGGCGCCAAAGGTGCCCATGAAAGCATGCACAGCCAAGGGAAACCAGTAGGCAGCGGCCCAGCAGGAGGCAGTCCTGCAAGCTATGCAGGTGCAGCTCCTGGGGTACCAGGCCCAGATTGAGGAGTTGGAGAGCTCCCAAAGGCAGGATGATGAATGCAAAGGGGGGCAACCAGGGGATCCTGGGCCTGGGGGGGTTGCAGAATGCGACGAAAGTGTGCACCACCCCCAAGGGGGGAGGGGCCTCCCCGCCATGGACAGGGGCGGCGCCGGGTTCTGCCATTTCATTACAAGGACGACGAGACAGGGACCAGTAGAAGAAGGGAGGACTTCTCACCTAGCCAACAAGCACAGATAGAGGTGCTCCAAGAGGGGATGCAGGCCCTGATGGACAGCCTGGAAGCGGCCCAGCAATGCCAGCGACAGGCAGCGGGTACCGCTGGTGGCCCAAGGCCCCAACATGAGCCAGAACCCTGGGACAGCGAGCAAGGTGAGGACTATGGGTGTGAAGGGGATTGTGAACAGTGGGGTCCTGGGATGACATGGACACACGGTGAGGGGGCACAGGGACACCATTCACCATGCGGGGGGTGGGGTGGCCCTCCATTGGGGCGGTACACCCATTGCCAAACCGAGTGGTTCGGGCACTGTCCGGCCACGAGTTATAATTCAGCGGTCCAGGTATGGGGGGGCGAAGCGGTGCTATGTGAGCAGGGCTGGGCGGTTCTGTGACCGGAGGGAAGAGCCCCGGTCCCTGTCTGGGGGCCATACAGATGTGTCCGCCCCGCTGGGGGAGCACTTGCTACACGCCACAAAGGCGAAGATTTGGAGTGGTGAATATATAGATATATTTGCCCTCCTCTTCAGTGACCCCATTCCTGACCCCAATGACAAGGAGGAGAGGAAGGACAAGGAAAGGTTTAAGAGGACGAAGACAGAGTGCACCAGGTCCAATTGGACGGCGGCTTATACAATTGACATGGGGGTGATGTTGCTTAAATTCCCGGAGAGGGGGTTAGAGATGCTCAGATACTTGGACATAGTGCGCTGAGCCTTTGACACTGGAGGTCCTGGCGCTTGGCTGCGCTATGATGAATCATTTCGGTGCAGGGCAGCCAACAACCTGCAGCTGTGGTGGGATATGCACGCCAATGATCTCTGGCTGGAGTGTATCACCTGCTCCAGGTATGCCCCGCGATCCGACAGTGGGCATGTCCTCTCTCGGGTGGGGAGCAGCCAGCAAGGAAATAGGAGACAGAGTGGGAGAGCAAGGCAGCCTCCACCGGGGCCAACGTGATGAGACTATAATGATGGGGGTAGATGTTTTCGGGCCCAATGGAAGTTCAAGCATGTGTGCACCCAGTGTGCAGGCGACCACGCCGCCTCTGGATGTAACAGATTTAGGCAGTATGGGGCTAGGAATAGCGGAAGGACGGGCCCTAAACAGAGCCTGGCCAGCCAAGGGGGCGCCACCCAGACAATGGGTAATACACTTAGGGGAGAACAACCTGCCTAGGGTAACAGGGCTGTGGCTGACAAAGAGGGTGAAGGCTGACCTACAAGTGGTACAGGAGAGATTTCAAGGGTGCGCTGTGGTGTGGTCGGATATGTTACAAAGGAGGGTATGGGCCAACGCTCAAAGCCCAGGGCGAGTGGACCGGGTAAGAAAGCGGGCAAACACTGAGATAGCTAATTGGCTACAGAGAAAAGGGGGAACGGTTATCAGTCGTGAAGGTATCAATCATGACAAGGACGAGTTGTTTAGAAGGGATGGTGTCCACCTATCAGATATGGGTTGCAATATTTACCTTGTGGTCCTAAAATGTCAGCTAGCCAAGATACTTGAAAGCATTGGTGGTGTGGCGGCGAACCAGCCAAGCAAAGCTGGCAGTCCTGGTGGCGACGGACTGAGTTAAGGCCAATTGTTTAAGAAATTGTTGAATAAAGTCAAGTAGATAGCATAGTATGATTAGGAACATCTCCTTAAGAGATGGGCAAGGCCATGCATAGCCGCACAGTGCATCCCACTGCATGGCCAGCCCAAGAGTGAGATGCGAACGGCTGAACCCGCTGGGCGGACCATGTGCCAAACAGGGGGTTACGGTGTTCTCTCCCTTGTTGTTTAACACCCCCACACCCAAGGGTGGGGGGTAGGTACAAACAACCCGCTCTGGCCCAGGGTAACCTGGTGATCAGGGCAGGGTGTAAGTTAAAGAAGTTTACAAGGTAGGACACAGGAGGATTCCCCTCGGGCTTAGCCTGAGAACATGGGGAAGAAAGGCGCCAGATGGACAGGGTGGTGCCCGGTAGAGGGAACCTCCTGTGGTTGGGAAAACAGTTAGGGACAGTTATCAGGTAGGACCCTGGTTCAAAGGGGGGAAGCGGGAGGGATACCCCTTCCCCCCTTTTCTGGAAACAATGAATATAGAGTGCAGCCGTTAAAACCCACGGAGGTGTCCTCGTCTTCTTTGGGGGAGCGTCAACGATAGCCAATTTGGACCTCCAACAGGGCAGAGACCAGACCATGGATTCTTTTGTCAGAGATGGAAACCACCCAAAGAATCTTTTTCAGCCCTACAAGACCTCAGACAGCAACACAACCATGCAAAGTATATCAAAATCCATTGGGAATGGGACCGCATGTACAGATGGTGGGATTCCCACTTGGGGTCCCAGCTCATCATTTTGGAAACCTCTATTGTAAATGGAGATAGCCGCTGTGTACCATGCCTGAGAACGAGGAAAAGGTAGGGCAAATTTGCAGCTACAGTCCTACAAGTAAATGATTTCCAGAAATTAACTTCACTCCCTTAAAACTTTCCCTGCCCCTAAGAATCAACAAGACAGCTCGAAGGCTCTTCACGATAACTGTTTAGGAAGGCAAACATTTTGCAAAAATGGTTAGTTTTACAAATAGCTCCTTTGCTGTCACAAAGGAAAAGCTCTAAGTTTCATAAATATTGGATAATGCAATATGTTGTCAGTTACATAAATTCAGTGCGTCATCCCTGTTGGTTTGCTGCAAGCTAGAAGGGCTGCTGATTGAAACCAGCAGGGCTTAGGGTTTACGTAATAAGCAGAAATATCAAGCTTTTCTAGTCTTAGATCCAATCAGTAATTATTATTCAATTCTCTTTCTGCAAGACAAAAATCCAGCAGAAAACGGACTGATTTAGAACGTGGTCAGGACTATCCTAATTAATTTCTGACAACCCATGGTGCAGGCACGTAAGAGCCCATTGCCACTGAAAACTGCGTCCTAATGATATTTCATTTTCAAGCCAGTTGATTTATACAGCTGCACAGTTATTTTTAATGTATAAGATTTCATTAGTAGTCAGTGCTTTCCATAATCATCATCTTGGGTTTTTTCCTCGAAGACTCACCAAGACCTGTTTATGATGAGCAGAAATGGGCTAGATATTCTCTCTCTAAACCACAGACAGGGAACCGCAGACCCAGGGAGCAAATACAGCCCAAGACTAGTTTTTATTTGGCCCCTGGCCCCACAGCTTGATAGTTTGCTATACAGTCTGTGGTCTGGGAATAGAGGATTATATTTAAATTTTATCATAAATAAATAAATAAAAAATGGGCTCATGCTAGCAAAAAAAGTTGGGAATCATTGTACATTGTACTCCTTTGATCCCTGCCATAATTCTGATCACTTCCTCGCCTCCTTCAGCCTCTCCCACCAACCCCCTCCGCTTCCCCCTCTCGGCGCCCCTTCCACAATATTCAGGCCTTTACCCCCATGGAGTTTGCCTCCTCTCTATCCCCCCTCCTCCACTCCGTTTTCTCCTCCTCCTTCCGACTCTGCCATCTCCGCTCTCAACACCTCTCTCTCCTCGACCCTTGACTCTCTTGCCCCCCCTCTTCCCGCCCTGTCCGGCCCCAAAACCCCCACCCCTGGCTCACCCCTAACATCCGCTACCTCCGCTCCTGCACCCAGGCTGCCAAACGCCTCTGGCGCAAATCCCGCTCCCTCCCTG
>QEPC01002388.1:13587320-13619363 GCA_003113815.1 Sphenodon punctatus | reverse complement strand
TCTCCCTACGCACTCCTGCATGCGCTCTCCGCTCCTCCTCTGTCCCCTCCCTCACTCTCCCTCGTTTCTCCTGCTCACCTAACCGCCTTCAACCCTTCTCCCTTGCTGCCCCTCATGCCTGGAACTCCCTCCCTGCCCACATCTGCCTTGCCCCCTCCCTCCGCTCCTTCAAATCCCTCCTCAAGTCCCATTTTTTCCTCACCACCTTTCCCAATGCCTGTTAGTCATTCCCCATATACTTACTGTCTGCCCACCTCTACAGACTGCTGCAACCAACCTGATTGTAACCAAGCCAAGCACACGCACCTGAGACTTTGCATCCGCCTGAATGTTTGTCTTCTCCCCTGTCTCTCCCACTCTCCCTGTCTCCCCCTCCTTGTCTTTTAGATTGTAAGCTACTGGCAGGGACCACGTCTATGTCTATGTTCTGTACAGCGCCAGGTACATGACCGACGCTATATAAATGTTTTAAAATATAATAAATAAAATAATAATAATAATAATAATAATAATAATAATAATAATAATAATAATAATAGAGCAGGAACTGATCAAGTCAATGGTATTTCTTGTGGAGTAGTATCATTGGCAGAACCCACTGGTGGATTCCACATGCAATTTGTGTCACTCTGACCTTTTTCTATGGCTGGGATTACTGGTTCAATGGAGTTGAACACCGCTCCTTTGGAAGTCCCAGGCCATTCATGTAAACTATTCATTGGGGGGGGGGGGGCAGAGAGAGAAGGGGAAAATCAGGGTGTTTTCAGACATGATGCTAACCCCAGTTTTACCACACTTTAACCACACTTGAATATTTCTTATGCATGTCAAAGTCAAAGTAGCTTTATTAGGCATGACCAAAGGTCATAGCCAACAAACAAAACAAACAGGTAGTAATACTAATTCAAAAACATAATCACCTTAATAATAAAATGGCATTTACAAATAAATAAATAAATAAAGATTAGGAATTTATACCTCCATCGGTAACTTAAATTCAAGAAATAATTGACGAAGGGCAAAAGCCCGATTTAAAAAACAGCTAACAAAAATAGTAATCTCTTCCTTATCGTCAAGTAATGCCCTAAACAACAAACCATCATGGGATCTATCAGGAAAAGACAGAACATACGCATTAAGTAGCTCGCATCTGAGTTTGTCATATAGCCGGCAACTAAAGAGAATATGAGATGTTGTCTCTGCTTCTAGTTGATCATAGGAACAAAGCCTCTGGTCGCATGGTGTCCCATTGAAACGGCCCTCCAAGATTTTAGACGGAAGGGCATTGAGGCGAGTCATGAGAAAAAACCTTCTGGCCCCGCGGGATATAGAAGCAGAGAGGTACAAGGCCATAGTATCAAAAACTGGGGTCAATGTCAAATAAAAACGAAGGTGCCTTGTCTGGGCAATCCTAGCCCTTTCCTCCTGCTGATTGATGTCCTGCCATCTACATAATACTTCCCTTAAGGCCCCCACGCCCCTCTTTCCCCAAAAGGTAATCTCTAGAGAAGCCCAGAGTGGTTAAATGGGCCTCTACTCGAGACAGCCAATGGCTTCTAAAAGAATCCTTCTCCAAAAATGCAAGCAGTCCCGTATTTCCCAGGCTACAAACCCTCAACCACAGCTTATGTGCCACCCTCCAGGCCCGATATACTCAGCGACGCTGGCCCAGCTCCAACCTGACTGCTGCATTCAGGGTACTGCCAGGAGCCCCAATAATGGAGTGCAAAAATTTGGATTGGACCTGGTCCAAAGAAGCTGTGCCATATGGAGCCCACAACTCTGCCCCAAAGAGGAGCTGGGAAGTTGTCTTAGCATTAAAGACTTGAATAGCCATTTTGAGGGCCGTCCCCCCTGTCTGGGCCAAGAGCTTGCGCACTGCCAAGGAAGATCTTCTAGCTCTTGACATAGCCCCTTTTACGTGGTGGTGCCATGCTCCTGTCAAATGGAAAAGGAGGTCCAGATATTTAAACAGCCTGACCTGCTGAATCTGGGTACCCTCTATCCTCCAAGCGTGATTGTTAGACCATTGGGATTTGGCAAAAACCATTATTTTTGATTTCTCATAGTAGATTTCAATGTTGTTATTACTACAATACTGAGCAAATCTCTGGAGTTGTCTATTGAGGCCCACCCTGGTTTGTGATAAAATAACCATATCGTCAGCAAAGAGAAGGCGCCAATATACCTCTCGGCCAGCTTTGGTGGAAAAAATTGCAATTGGGCCATCAAAGAGACAACATCATTGAAATAAAGGTTGAAAAGTATCGGGGCGAGTACACAGCCCTGTCTAACCCCATGCTTCACAGGCACCATCTCTGACACTTGGCCTAAGGAGGATAATTTGACCACCAGCTTTGAGTCCTCATACAATTTCTGGATGAGGAACAGAAGTTGCTTATCAATGGACAAATTAACTAGTTTGAACCACAGAATAGTTCTATTGACCAAATCGAATGCTGCTCTCAAGTCAAGAAAAGCAGCATAAAGACGCCCGTTCTTAGCCCTGTATTTCTAAGCCAAATGCATCAAAACCAAGCCATGGTCAACTACTGACCGACCCCTCTGGAAACCTGCTTGTTCCAGACAGATGGTTCCAGAGGCATTGATCCAATTTATTAATTTAATGGCTAAATGCTTATCATACAATTTGCTGATGGAAGACAGCAAACTAATCAGCCTGTAATTGGCCTCTTATGCATGTTTCAGGGCTGCATAGGGCACCAATACAGCCCTGCAACATGCATAAGAAATGTTCAAGTGTGGTTAAAGTGTGGTTAAACTGAGGTTAGCGTCACACCTGAAAACACCCTCAGATTCAATTAGATCTCAAAGTCGTAAATGTCATACATGCAAGAAATTGGGTTAGACAAGGGTAAGAAACCCCCAGCCTGCAGATTTCCGTCTTTAGTCCCAGCCCATGGAACAAGTTCCCCATCCCTAGTATAGAGAGAGGGAGCTCACCTGTTGGCAGAATTATCTAGGTGTGAGATTCTGTTTTCAACAGGATTCCAATTGCAATGGAATCTGCTCATTCGAGCCATTCTGGCAAAATGCAGAACAAACATTCTGATTTCGTATCACCGGGATCGGTCAATCAAACCTTCATTCCGTTTGTGCATGTGCAAAATGGCCATGACCAGTTTGTGGATAAGTAAAATGGTGACCACCATACAATAAAATGGCAGCCCCACTGGCCAATCATTCAATTGGAATGTTTAGCAAAAATTTCAATTGATCGGAATTCTGATCCAAATCCCAAGCAACTGTACTGATTTTATGGAAAGTTTCTGCAGAACTGGAACAGCTGTTTCGAACCACCCGTAGAATTGTCCACAAAGGAAATAAGAGGGTGGAGTCACGCCAGGAAGGAGTGAGACACGCTGGGATCTCTTACCCCCTTTCTGATGTATAGCCACCCCTCCGGAGAGGGTTGGTGTAATGAAACTCCAAAGGGGCATGAATAATTAGGCATAGCCATGTCAGGAAGGAATGCATCCCAACCCTTCCTGATGGGTCTTGGAAGAGGTAGGGCCAGCTGAAATTAATGTGGGTGTAAGAGAAATCTTTTTCTATCTTTCCCTGTATCCATGCATGCCTTTTGGCGCTGTGAGATGCTATTGTGTGCATCAAGGAGCCAACTCCTCCTATCTTGTCCCACCAGGGAGATCTGTTGCCTAGCCACAGTCTTCAAACCCAAACTGTGTCAGTTACTGTGTTGACCAAGGAATGTAGGATATTCTTGTACTTAAGGCATATATTGGATTTTGAAAATTCTGCACTATTTCTCTAATTCTGCACCATCAGAATCAACGGAAGTATTGACATTAATGCCAGCCTCATTTTTTGAATTCTAATCTATGATTTCTTTGTGAACTTGAGAAAGTCCTTTACTCTGCCTGATTCAGTTCTCATCGGTAAAACAGGGGATACAATCTACCTCAAGTAATTAATTATAGCCAATATTTGGATACTATTAGGACAGATGCCATAGAAATCTTGTAAGTAATTACTATGGATTCAGACCAGTGTAGCTGAAATCAGAATGCGGCTCATGATGATTTGTGCTGGCAACTCTACAGAGATAGGTTTTAATCTTGCACGTTTCTCCAAACTGCAAGCATATTATTTCTATGACAGGAGTCTAGTTCTTTCCAGAACAATGGAACCTTCTGACACATGCAGTTTACAAACCTCTTTTGCATTTGAGTTAATGTAAATTATCACTATCATTTCCTATTGTCACTCACTAGGCAAATGATAAGCCAGGCAGACTTGTCACATCTAGGGTTTATGAAAATTGGATGTTTGCACACACACCTTTCTCCTGCATGTTTGCTGCTGCAACCCCAACTTTCTGTGTGTCTAAATCACTCACCTGGATCTTAAACACCCAGCTCTTTGAACTTCCAGCTATTCTCATGGATTTAAGACGCCCTTGATCTCTGTGGTTTTACAAAACTAGATCCTGTAACATTCGGGAGTCTCCCAGAACTTGTGTGCGTAAAATGTTCTCCTGGCGAACTGTTTTGCTCCTGGCAGCCATGGCCACATCATTTCCACAGCAACCCCTCTTCTCTAAAACTAAGCTCCCCAGCGCTACTACTGCAGGCTGCCTCAGGGCAGCGTGAATGTCTGAAGAATACATCCAGGAGCTGACATGTGGACTTGTAAATCCAGAGAATTGAAAGGCCAGCACTTTAAGGTGTGTGTAAAAACAACCATTCACACAAACCCCTGAAAACCCAAACAAATTTAGGCATCAAGAACACAAGCAAACCGACATTGCTGACTCCTTGGTTTGACAGAATGGCATGAACCCAATCCAACTGGTTTTATACATTCAAAGGCCATAATCCACAAAGCACTTATTTCGTTGTAGTCCCACTGAAGCCCAGGGATGTGGTAGTTCCACTGATGCTCGGTGGTGACTACTCTAGAGTAAGTGGTTTGTAGAACACAGTTTAACTGCACAGCACATGCACAAACCCATACACAAGGACATCTTGCCTTTGCTTTAAATACATAATGAAAATGGTGGAGCCAAATATTAAGAACTGCATGAACCAATTTTTATTTCCAGGTTAGATTTCAGGTGGTTTACAATGATGCTCAATCGCTTCTTTGCTGGAGATGGAAGTCCTTTTTATTATTACTGAGTTCTGTTGATAGAAAACAATCAGCTTCAAATAATGGTACATGGAATGATGGAAACCGAGGCTTGAATAACTTAATTGGTATACAAATTACACAAGTATAAAAGTCCTCTGTCGTAGTCTTCATTTACAGTTTATTTTGCAGAGTTTCAGTATGTTATACATCTAAGATTTACTATACTGTATAAATATTGTGGGAGTGACGTATATACATTTTCAGTATTCAATGCCGTAGATTCGGTAGCCAAGGTATAGTGTATTTCTGGAGCATACACAGTTGTCTTCTTTTAAACAGAACATCTCTGAATATTTTGTGTCCAGTTCATATTGTACTCGTTTTAGTGTACATTCTCCACCATGAACAAATAAACAGCAGCTCATAACATTATTAAATAACCACCGATGAGAGCAGGAGTGGACTGGGGGGGCTGATTTCACTGTTTCGTAAGATAAAGTGGAGGAGGAGCATATATTGTCCTATTGCAGGGGTGGGTAAAGTCTCCTAATCCCAAGGCCCACATCCATTTACCACAATGGGACCAAAGATCCACAGTTTTCTCACTTCTGCCATATTGAGTTAGGCTCTGTAATGCACAAATGAAAGAGAATAATTCTACACAGTTGGAAACCAACTGCACCATCAGCTAATGTAGAACTGAGGTCAGTAGAACAGCAGTTTATTCCAGTTGGGTATCTCTCCTTCCATCTCTAATGTTGTTAAGAATCAATGGGAGAAAACAGACATGATGTGGGTCCATTATGGCCCGCTAGGCTGGGGGACCATCCACACGTCTGTTCCCTGACTGCCAGATGTTGGCTCAGGACTGCCCTGGGCCAGGTGGACGGCTAGCCCGGAATGCATCTCCTGGATGATCCCGGACTAAGGGCCGCCCACACAGGTCAATGTGTCTGTTTGGCCCTAACCATCCCTGCCTGTCATGGTGGGGGCATCTGCCTTCAAGTCTGTTGCGTCCCAGGGCGTGCAGGCGTCAAGACAGCTGTCTGGCCGCAAGCATGTTTTATTGGGACTCCTCCCTGACCCAGAGAGTAACAGCCACAGTTTCCCACTCCAGGGAGCCGGCGCACCACCTGAGCATCTGTTTTCACCCAATGTTTTCCTCTTGCTTATGATATTTCCTCCTCTGTGTTTTGGCTCCTTACTTTGTAAATACTTGCCATGGTAGTATGCAAACACAACTTCAGCTGCTGCATATTTTCTTTTTTATGTACATACTGTGGAGTTGAATTTCTCTGGCCATATAAAATAAAGTTTGACTTATCAGAAACTCTACTTAAGCAGACCTTAAAGAAATAGACCTGGGGATGCAGAAAACAGATGCCCAGATTAAGTTAGCACCATCTTCAGTTTCCTTCCTTCCCGTCAGAAGCAGAGAGTCTAAGTAGACAGCAGGGCAGAATTAAGTGTGTGTGCAATCCCATGAGTTCCAAGGCAGGGACTACAGGGAGCGTTGGGCAGACTGCAGACCAGGAAAGCTGGTGCAGGGTTAGTCTTACCACCCTGAGTCCTCCTCTTTTCTCTTCTGGGGTGCTCCCTGTTTTCACCAGGGCAGGGTGTGGGGGCCACACTCCCGCCCAGTAGGGCCCCAAACATAACCACATCTAGGGTCCTACAGAGGGTGCCCCTGAGTGGGCAGGACCACAGGAAAGGGGTCACTAGGGCCCCTTTATTTTTACCCTGTGCCCGGCAAATTCTACGGCCAGTCCGAAGCTGGTGCTCTCTCTCACTACAGCCACCTTGGGACTCCCCCAGTCAGAACTAGCAGGATTTCATACAGATGCACACGGCTCTGTCTGGTTGTCATTGTGAGTCTGCATGTCCAGAGACACAGAGATGGAGAGAACACCCATATCTTCAGCCTGACAGGCTTCATACTATAGTATTTTAACCACATGCTGTCAAGAAAGTATTAATACACTCAAAGGTCCTGATAGTCTCAGCTGAGTGGGTATACTCTAGATACCTCAAAAATTCAAGTTAGCAGTGTTCAGAACTCTAGTTATCCAGATCAAGAAGCAATATTTCCCCCGTAGACCTCAGGCCAGGGAAAACAAATTCCACTTATCCAAAAATTAAGTTATTCAAGTTCTAGTTAAGTAGACTCCACTGCCGACTGCATGTGTCTTGTAGTAGCTGTTTGTGCACCACTTACTCTCTGTAAAGCCAGAAATATTTCTCTCTCTTTTCTCGCTGCAGCTACCGAAGCACAATACTCCGGGAGATATCAATCTAGTCTCCAGTTGGCTTTTCACTTTGTTAGTTAAGGTTTCTGACTTCAGAGCAATCTCCCTCTTGCTGTCATGCCTTCCCTTGGTTAATAGTTAGGCACAGAAATACTTGGGGTTCCTATATTTTACCTGCCATTGGTGACTTGTTGGATATTAATCAAGTTCCTCTGCGTTGACAGGATTCCTGTATCCTCACTTGGATACGTTGCTTTGTTTCAGTTCTCAAGCCCATTGCACTTTTTTTGCAATTTCTGATTTTTCAGGTTACATTTTAGAGCTTTCAAAGTGTAACAATATTCCGTAGCTCCAGAGTCTATTTCACTTCTGCAAGATTCCTCATGCTTGGGCACACGGCTGAAAGATGACATCCCCCTGGACATGTTTATTGAGTCCTTGGGAAAGCTAGTTCCCTTTTTATTCGTCTCTTTCTAGCTGTACTTTGTAAACATTGTCCACACACTGCAGATTGAGATGGAATCCCAAAGGGTGGAAAAATCATTTGTCTAAAGCCAGAAAAGGACCCTCGCTAGGCAGTTGAAACAAAGAAGGATGGCCATTTGGCAAACCCAATAAAAGCTCTGCTTAGTTGGTTTTAGCTGGAAATTTCTCTTCACCTCCATCTGCTGGGTTTCCTCCAGCCTCCCTACTTCATAGCTTATGATATACACAGAGTTTGGGACACCAGGATGAAAACGTCAGTTGTAATAGTCTTGGCAAGTGACTGGTAAAGTGTAATGGCCAAATATTTACCAATTTGTCCTGACTCAGAGACTATGGGAACAATCAGGGAGACAACTAACTCTTCCTCGTTATCACCATTTCTCTGGGTTCTGCTACAGCAGAGCTCTAGTGCGTAACTCCGTTCTATCTTGAGGCTTGGTCAGAGCTATCCCAAGGAGCATTGCACTGGGATTGTTCTGCATTGCACCTGCAGTAGTATGTCCACTTTTGGACACTTCATTTTACAAATTCGAGTGGGTTTAGAGGAGGGGCGACAGAGATGATAAAGGTTCTGGACAGCAAGCCTTATTAGGAAGGAGTGAAGGAACTGGGCGTTTAGCCTAGTGAAGTGAAGATTAAGGGGAGACATGACAGCCATATCTAAAGGGCTGCCACCAAGAAGAGGGCAAGGAACGGCTACAGAGGGCAGGACTAGAAATAATGGACTCAAGTGGCAGGAAGGTAGATTTCAATGAAATATCAGGAAAACCTTCCTAACTGTAAGAATTGTACGGCAATGGAACAAGCTGCCCAAGGCGGTTCAAGGCTCTTCATTAATGGAGGTTTTCAAGAAGAAGCTGGATGGCCATTTGTCAGGGATGTTGTAGCTGTAGACAACCTGCATGCAAACAGTGGGTTGGACTAGATGATCTCTGATGTACCCATGATTGATGTTACAATCTTTCTGAATCCAACTGAAGCTCACAGCGGGTGCGCTTGGCTTGGGTTAAAGTATCTAGGGGGCCTGGGGCCGAAGAGGGGGACTGGTTTAAGTTCAGCTGAAACTTGGTCCTCGGTTTTCTTCGGAAAACACCAAGGACTGAGGTACTCGATTTGAAATTCCAAGGCCCAAAAGTTCAAGGAAAGGCCCTCCAAAACATCAGAGCTCATCAAATCCTCCTAGAAGGGAGGTAAAATCTTCCTAGAGGGATCTAGACCCCGTACTCCCCCTTCCCTGGCTCCCGCTGGCCAGGGAGAGAATAGAGCAGTGAAGGCCAGGAAAGGAGGGGCAGGGACCTAGTGGGTACTCAGGGGTAGGGCGCTTAAGTGGGTGGTGGCCTAGCAGGGGCTGAGGGGTAGAGTACTCAATCGCTGGAGGGAGTACCTGACTGGGAGGAAGCCACATGTCACTGAGGCCCCTCTGGAGGATGAGTACTCTAGCCCCTCAGTTCCAGCTAGTTAAGCCCCCACCGTACTCTTCCTTGAAACATTCCCTCCCCTCAGGCTCCCTCTGGGCCCCACCCTCAGAATTCCCAAGTATTTGCCGAGGTCTCTTGGACTGGCCCGAGCCCTCGGAACTGGTCCTCAGACAGCCGGCAGATACTCGGGAATAATTGTTTAAATATTTGGCGCAGTCCTAAGCCAAACGCAGAAGACTGTTCTCTGGTTTTGATAACCAGAAATACACAATTTCAGTCAGTACCTCTTGAACAGTCTTTGCTCCATTACAGAAAGTTTTTTTACTGCACATCATCAGCGTTAGAATCGTCTAGTGTTACGTACGCTATCAATCAAAAACAGGGTGGGGAATCTTTTCCCGCACTGGGGCCACTTTGACATTTAGGACAAGCTTCCAGGGCTGAATAGAAGTTGAGGCAAGTGTAGAATGTGGAACTGCACAGAGGCCTGGCCACCCCCATTGCATGGAATCCACAGATAAATCTGAAATGGTAACACGAGTACGAGAACCACTGATGTAAAATACAGGCCCTTGGAGCTTAAACACGGGGAGCCCTGGATTTTGGAGGGCTGTTGGCAACTGAGGAAGGGACCCTCCTTCAACACATGAGCTCTATGAGTAAATGAGAAATAAAGCATATGCAGGTCCACTGGGCCTGCAGTGGAAGGAGCCCTGTACCCCGAAGGGGATTTATAGTTTTAACTGGATCTACTATTCATTATAGCAACATTTTCCTTTTTCTAATGGGTGAGTGTGTGTGTGTCTGTTGAACACTCTTCTGTGAGCAGGGGGCCCATACCACCATTTTGTATGGGGACTTAACTTCCCTGGATCCAGGAATGACGCCATTGCATTCACACGGCCCTCCCTAATTAGGGGAAGCTGAAACAGAGGAAGCTTGTGTTGGTTTCCCCAATACTGGTTGGGGAATGGTGGGTGAAGATGGTGGCAAGTCAAGCTGAATTGGGAAGTGCATTTGCTACCCACCACGGGTAATATCCACAGTTTTGAGTAGTCTATTGGGTGCCCGATCTGTACCAGGGCATCAAGTCAGATACCTAATTACCGCAAAATACTGGGTATTACCATTTCCGAGTTACCATTTTACCGATCAGTATCAACAGGTAAAACGATAAAATTGTATGGGAATTAGGACAGAAAGTTAAAAAAAATCAATATGGAAGTTGGAATATTGAGACGAAAAATACAGGTTACTTACCTGTAACTGTTCTTCTTCAAGATGGCTGCATGCATTCCCACAGCCGGGGTGCGCTCGCCACAGGCAGACTCAACCGTCGGCCCCACCACGTCCCCAAGATCCCGCCTATTCAGGGAGAAATCACAGGGGGCAACCGTGGAGTCTGGCTGTGGCAAGTGCACCCCAGCTGTGGGAAACCACACAGAGGAGGAACAGTAAGTTGGTCCATCAGGTGGCCCGTGAGGCACTAATCAAGTACAAAGTAGTACCCGATGTTACGAGATTGGGTCGAGTACCACAACTGTGACAGGTATCCCCATTTTTGTGGGTTCTCATTTCAGCTCTAGTGGCAAGAAAACCTTTTTCACACTTTGCCACCCCCGGGGGGTTCTGTGTTGGCTTCTCCTACACAGGGAGCTCTGCATGAATGTGTCATGTCGTACACTTTATCCTGATGGGTCCCAGTCAGGCAAGTAGGCTTTTAAGCCCGGCTCATGAATTATTTCTCTGTTTTTACAGCCCTGGTCATGATGGATGGATCCTAGTTGTTGACTTCTCTTTGACATTTCATACTGAAAGGCTTCCTCGTCACATTTTTCAATTATACATCAATCTGAAAATTCTATACAATGTTTTCTAAAGCACTTCTTTATTTCCACCTAATTGAGCTTCAAACTTCTGGCACAAAATTCTTGTCAAATTCAGGAATAGCTATTTTATATTACGACTCTGTCCAAGTTCTTCGCTCACTCATAGGACTTGATGTAAAGCTTTCTTCCGTCCTACACTTACTATTATAAGATACGTTGTTGTTGTTGTTGTTTGTAAGAGTCTACATGCTATTCAAGATGGATTTCTGCATACTGCCCAACTACAGCATCAATACTGTTGATTTCTTTTCTAGCATGGACTCTGAGTTTTTGATTACTTCCCAAGCAATCAGCTTTCCTGTTCTGTGGTTTCAATATGGCATTTGCATTTTTCTGTTTGTGATAATAGCATGTGTGGCCTGCAAAAGAATTTCTGTAAATGCTTCTGCTTTTTAACTGACACTTTGCTCTGAACTGCATACTGCTTTGTTTCCGATTGATTTCTGTATTGTCAATGACAAAAAATCACCCCAGGCAGCTCTTTGGACTCTTCCCCCCCCCCCCCCGGGGTTTATTATGTTATATACAGCTCCCTGGAAGAAGACATAAAACTAGGGCTAAAATGAGATTTTGCCCTTCTCGAAAATCCCGTTGAGAACAGGCTTATCAACAAGATTTTCTCGTCTTGAGATTAATCTGAAATTCCTCATGAGAATCTCATGTTTCTCATGAGAATCTCGCCGGGGTTGTGAGATTCTCATGAGATTTCTCACCAGAATTCATTTCATTCTCGTTTCAGCACTACATAAAACCCATTCCCCAGCGTATGATGTCTAATACCTTTCTACATTTCACATATTAAAGACTCATATGGGAAGGAGAAAAAATGATCAGCAATGAAGAGGTATCCTTTGGGGCTGATGCCAATGGGTAGAAAACCTGAATCATGGCAAATAATTATACTGTTGTACGCTTTGGTACACTGATCTCCAAAGAAACTATTTGGTCGAAATGAAAAAAAAAAACCAAAACATCTCCATGAACAATACGGCTAAAGAAATTAACGGTGAGCAGGTGTGTAAAAAATAATGTGACCACCTGGCAGCCTTGCTCATAGGCAGATAAAATTAGTTATTCATTCAGATCTCTCTTAAAGTCAGCCTGGTGTCAGGCTGTAAGCAAGAAAGGTCCACTGTGCTTTACAAAGAACGACAACTAGGAAAAAAAAATCAACCTCCCAGATCCCTTATTTTCTGAATTAGCATTCATCATGAGATGATAAACCAACGTAGTCTCCTCTGTGTCTGAGAGTGGTTGTATTAGCAGTATACTAGCTAGTACCAGGCCGTATACAAAAACAGCTATCATGTGCAACAACCTCCAACAACTACATGGAGCTGTTTTAGGGGCACATCCTGGATTCTGGTGAAGCAGGTTTAACTCAGCCAACTTTCCCATATCTACTCAGCGATATGTAATCATCATCTCTGGCCCTCAAAAGATTTGGGCTCTCTTATTTACTTTCTGTTGCTGACTGGGCTGACTGCTCCACCATCCATAAAACAGAAGGCATAAAGGTGAATACAAACATAAGAAAGTATTTTACATATTGTCCTGCAGTCTTTCCATATAGTCTCTAAGTTCCTCGGAATCACCAAGATTCATATCCTGGCATACCCATTTAATATTATCATCACTGTCAAATAGAATTGAGTTGGTGTAGGGGCCTCCATCTTCGGGCAGTATTGTGGTATAGGACGTGAACTTTACTCGCTTCCGTTTTGGTCCGGAAGGATTTATAGGTTCGTTTTTTATGTCTCTCTCACATGCATACTCAGAAGATCGAAGGATTTGATTGTGGAGAGTCTTCTGAGAGCTCCCATTGAGGAGAAAGTTGCTCTCTTCAAACTGCATCCCTCTGTCTATCATGGTGGTGCACTCCTCCGACGGGAGCGAAATGTCCACTGGGTTTTCCAAAAGCTCAACCTCGTTTCCAAGCCACACCCAGTCATGAGAATGCGGGATGTTCCCTTGTTCACTGACAGAAAACCTTTTGTGTCTGTATTTCCAAGCGAATGCCACGCAGTTAATTAAGAAGACCAAGATTGCTATGCAGAACACACACAAGAGAGCATACATGCCAATTTCCAAGTCGGTTAATCCTCTGGAAGTCAATGAGAGGTCATTGGGATTATTTTGCCCTGGAACCTCTACTTGGGTAGGAAAACTTGTGAAGGCGGTTGGATTATTTTGGAGCTGGTTGTCCTTGTCTTGGTCAATGGGAGACTTGGATGTTGTGCTTTTGTTGTCACTGTCTTCAAGATTAACGGAAGCTCCGTGTTTGGACCATTCTTGTCCTGTCCTCTCCTGTTCTGATGTCTGCTCGATAGAATTACTCACATGATTTTTAAAATCCATATCTGTCTCATCATCAATGTCATTTGTGCTTCCTTTTTGGCCGGAATCTTTCTGGCCAAATTTCACCTTGATGTTTCCTTTCCCGATGGCCAGAATACTCTTTCGCTTTGTCTTCTGGCAAGGTTCACTGATGACCATTTCTATTTTAATTAGGGGGCCTTGCCCATCACCTTCTGCAACCACCGTGGGCCATTTCGACTGAAGGTTTTGATGGATGGACACCACCAGCTCATCTAGCGACGTGACTGTGACGGAAAAATCCTTGGTATCGTAGATATCTAAAGGTGTCACCGAGCCATCACTGAACAAAATCCAAGCACTGACTACAGCTTCCTGTGGAAAAAAATAGCAACATAATAAATAAGACAACATGGATTCGATTTTTGACAGGTTTGTTACTGAATTGACAATGGCTATGCCAGGCTATTAGACAATAACTTATCTAAGGTTTCTAACTTATCAAGAGTTTCCTCAATCAGCGTTAGTTACTTTGGAATAACTAACATGTAAACCACTCGTTTAAGGAGTATTTACCATTCTCCCTCCAGTCATTATGTCAAACTTCACTTAATTGTGCATACTTTAGCCGTCCTGGCTGAAGATGTTGCTATAGCAACACATGTGAATGTGAGTATAGCAGCACGTGTGAATTCCTTTAATGGCAGTTGTTCCCTGCCCCCCTCTCATCTGCAAGAAGCAGGGACCCAGTGCTCACACTGAATTGCAGAGGGGAAGAAGGGGCTAACCTTTTTCCAACAGGGAGCACCACTACCCTTCCCCTCTACACCGATAATTGGCTACATGTGGTCCCAAATTTTGGTCTGTAGCTCCTTTCCCATGTTTGTGTGTATGGCAATACAAGAGGATACCTGAACATGTAAAAGAGTCTTGAAGGAATGATAGGGTGGTTAAAGTGTGTTAGTGGGCTGTTAATCTGGCCATGAAAATGTATCCTAAATCAAATGAGGTTATTTTAGCGAGTATAAAGCAGCGGTGGCCAAACTTGGGAGCTGCGGAAGCGCTTGGGTAGTTTAAGTTTGGCTCTCACCCAGGGCTGGTCCTGGGTCCCGCACTGCCTTACTTAATTATATCAGAGTCTCGAGAGCTGAATCACGGCAGTCAGAACCACGGTGTAAGTGCTTCTAGACCCTAGGCAGCCTAAGGCAGAGGTGAGCAGGAGCATGGCTGGATCGAGAACCGGTCACATAAACCATTGAGCTGCTCTGAAGAGACAATTACAGAACGGCTAAGATAAAGATCTCGGCAGCCAAAGATCCCACAACGTATCAGAGAGCTGACTATAGCCCTGGCACGCAGAACATCAACTCTGCAACCCAATGATGAAGCAGGAAAGGTTTGTGTGAACGCATGCATGCATATTTCTTATGACGACAATCAGCTGTATGAAGATTTTGGCACGTGGTTCCTAGGGTAGGGCTGAAATCGGAATTTCTGCCCGGTTCCGATTCCAACAGTGATTATCGGAACTGGGTGGTTCATTCGGTCCAATGAGACGTCTGACCAAACAAAACAAAAAAACGGCCTTTCACGCATGCATAAAACGACGGCCGTGATTCTGCACATGGCCGACATCTTCATGCATGGCAGCGGCTAATTTTCACATGCACAGAATCATGGCTGCTCTTCTGTGCGCGTGAAAAAAATGTCCGGTTGGAATTCTGACTGAAAAAAATTACTTTGGTTGGAATTCCAACAGGAATTCTGGGAAGTCATTCTGATTTCGTAGAACGTTTCCATGAAATCGGAATGGCTTTTCCAAACCTGCCCTATCTCTGGGTTGGAAACGTTGTCTTCCCCTGATATAAAGTGAGAACGAGGGCTGAAAATGAGAAGCCCTATATTACGCAAGATTTTGTGCTGGGCCTGAGAACTTGCTGAGTTTTCAGCCCCCCAGTATGAGATCTCACAAGATATCCCGGAAAAAATAAATAAATCTTTTTGCAAAAATAGCTGTGCATGTACAAATGTCTTCTGGGGCCATTTGCACTTGCGCGGCCCTTTCCCCAAAATGGCACCAGCGCTGCTGGTGCCATTTTGGAAAAGGGCTGTACGTGCACAGAATGGCCCTGGTGCAGGGGCATAGCTAGGGTGGAATGGGCCCCTGGCCAAGAATTCAAGATGAGTCCCCCTCTTTGTGTCCCACCAGCAGACCTGGGGGTGATGCCTGGCTCGGGCTGCATGAATTGATCATATGGGGGGCATAAATGAACTAGTTATGGGGTGGGGGGTTTAAAGACAGTATTCCTTAGCAATAACTTCATTAAGAAGAGTTAGTGAAATTGCAGCCATAATAATGTCAGAACCATATTTCTAAGATAGAGCAGATATTGCTTTACATCCGAAATTCCTACCTAAGATAGTATAAATAAGACAGTTGTGAGAATGTAGCCCTTTTTACACGGGCCTCTCTCACCCATGAATACGCAGATTTCTGCATGTTCATGGGTAGGGGTGCCCCGTGTGAACAATGAGGTGCCTGTGGTGAGTAGGGGTGCACGCACCCGCCTAACACGCATACCCACTCATCCCCATGCACAGAGCAACCGGGGAAAACGGCAGTTGTTCCATGGGTGTGGATGAGTGGGGTGGGTAGGTGAGTGGGGATGCATGTGCGGCCGTGTGCACGCCCTGCCCATGCACCAGCACACCCACGGACCCCACACACAAACACACACCTGGTGGAGCCGTGTAAAAAGGGCCTGTGAGGAGCCACTTGAAGAAGAACAGAAGGTTGCTGCCTTGTAAACAAGGTTCTTAGAGATGTCTCCTAACATTCTCACAACGCCCCCCCTTCCAGCCCCACATGGAATTTTCTTATATTCCTAGAAAGGGTTAGAAGGAACTGTCATTCTGAGAGGGAGAGTCAGTGCTTTTTATACTAGAGAAGCTCGAGACCATCACGTGGTCTATTATTTGAAGAGGGTGAGCATGCACAACCCAGTTGTGAGAATGTTTGGAGCTATCTCGAAGAACCTTCTTTACAAGGCAACAACCTTCTGATCACTCACATGGGGAGGAGTTTGTTTACAAACAGCTTTATCTCCCGTCCGATCGGTGTCCGCTGATGCTGCTGCAGCACTACTAGCATGCAGAGGCAGGTGAGGGATGGGGACCCCTTCCATGATGTGGGGGTGCCCTGAACTCAGACCTCCTCCAGCCCGACCCAGGTGCGGGGCTGTCCCCGTGGGTCCAGGTAGCGTCCCCTGGGACCTAGCGGCCCCCGTCTTTATGCCGAGTTTGCTCAATGGACACTACGTCCCTGCCCTGGTGGCCAATTTTCGCATGCATGGTAATTAAAACATTTTTTGCATTCCCCCCCCCACAGAGAAGTGGAGTGCACTGCAGAGACCCCCAAGTGGCTGAAACAGCCAAGCAAGTACATGATGGGGGAGGGGAGAAGGCTGTAAAAGGCCCTTTTTTGTTGTTTTTCAAGTGCGGGGGGAGGAATGGCTGTCTCGAGATTCTCGCTGTTCTTGGTGAGAATCCCGACAGTCTCTTGGCTCATCCTTGCTTGCAAGAACAAGCCAAGAACCCCGATTCTGGCTGAGAAATGAGAGGATACGAAAATGGAGTTCGGCCCTAGTGAGAACTTATTTTTCAGCATCATAGCTTGGGGAAAAATAAGGAAAAATCCCTTTAAAAAAAATATTTGAACAGATGGCATGCAACAATGGGAATTTTAAAGTGCTGCTTGGCTTTAACCTTAGGTTAATACAATGCACCTGAATCAATTCCAGGTATAATGGATCTGACTGCTGTCCAGGCTCCGACCATTTTAATCAGACTGCTTTGGAAAAATCAATTTGAGCTGCACACTTTAAATTTCCACTCCAAATGTTTCTAAATTTGCAAGATGACGTGAAACGTATCAACATTTACAATTCAGTGTGTAAGCATTTTCAAAGAAAGGGGTGTGTGTGTGTTAATTTTTAAGTGTTGATCAAAACTGGCCTTCTCCCTCCCCTCCGCACGTCCTCCTAAAAATGTAATTATCTGTGCTAAAAAGCAATCGAACCCTCTGTATTCCTACCCTTCGGCTAATGTGTAACAAACAGTTCTGTGCAGCGAGCATACAAGTGAATAATCCTAGTCTCCTACCAGGATGGAGGGGAGGCAATACTCAATATAAGTCAGGGTTGGGGAATCTTTTCCCTCCAAAGGGTCACTTTGAAAATTAGTTCAGACATCGAGGGCCGCACAGACGTTGAAGGTGAGAGTAATTAAGGGACACACTAAGGAAGAGGAGGGTCCAGGTCATGGATCTGTGCCATGGATCTTTCCCCTCTCCTTGTGTGCGTGCCCTCATCTCAGCTCCCTTTTTCAGTACTCCGGGGCGGTAACGGAATCCAAGGACCAGCTCTAGGAGCTGGAGGGATCACATTAAAACCTAGCTGTCAGATGCAATTGGCCCCCAGGCCTGAGGTTCCCTACTCCTGGTATAAGCCATTGGGACATCCTCCGCCAAGGCGCATCTATTAGAGCTGGTTCGAAACGACTATTCCATTTTCACAGCAATTCTGTGGAACAACGGTTTATTTTCTTTGATTGGTGTTCCGATCAGAAATAAGTTCTGGTCAGAATACTGACTGGGAAAACCAAAACCAAACCCTTGTAAGCGCACAAGTGGCTGCAAGGTTGTTTTGTGCGGGTTGCCATGGGCGCTGCCCTTATTCAAAATGGCAGGAGCAGCATCGCCATCATTTTGAATAAGGGCAGCCGATTTGCACATTGGAACAAGAGAAATAGAAATTTCGGTTACACTCCTACCACTGTTATGAAGTTCTGACTTCCTACTTTCTTCCATCCACACCCTCTACCAAATTTGATCGAAAATGACAGCAAAAGATCCAGTTATTAAGGGGAAAAACACACAGGCTCATGGCCAAGGTCTTCTTTCAGAAGCCAGGCTAAAAATACAGCTTGCTTTTCTACAGGACAGATTCTACTGTCCTTGCTGAATCTGACCCTTTGGGTGGGAGACTGCTACCCCAAAAGTCCTTACAGAAGTAGAGCCAGGCAGAAGTTGAAGTAGCTCTTCTGCACAAATGGTCTGAATATTGCACTGACTCACTGAAAAATCATTTATACTAAATGCATCTAATATTTCTGAGATCAAAAGCTATGCTTGATTCGCTTGTCTAGAGACAGCAGGGATTGAACCCATAGTAAGTGTATGAAAAGAACAAAGAGAAGATTTAAACCATGCAAATCATGAATCATTCATACAAGGGCATTAGCCTCTTCTCCTAGTTGTAATTTATCCCAACCTGAGCACAACTGCATCCCCTCCAACAGAACCTTTTGGGCAGATACTGTAATATTGGTACTGGGTTCAGCAGACAAAGAGGGCCATTAACATCTCCTTAATCCAGGTGGAGAAAGAGCTGTAAATCCCTGCCTGGTTGTTATCGTTATTCGTCGCTGGGGGTAGGGATGGGGGGGCACCTTTTCTCACTTTATCAAATTTGGGATAAGCACTGCTTTCAAAGAACAAAGCACGGTAAGCGTTCAGGCAGGAGGGAGCTGTGTGCCTGGGAAAAATATGAAAACTAAAAAAGGCATGAAGTGCAGCTATTTCTCCCAGTCAAATGCTGGAGAGTATTCGTGGCAGGGCACCGTCAGTGAGACACTGGACGTTTATGGGAGTTAGCACCACCAGGGCTGCAGGTGCTAGTGGAGGTGCAGGTGCTACAGGGATGAGAAGTCAGCGTTTGACACCTCCCACCTGGGATTGGGTCATGGCTGAGCCAGCCCAAAGCCCAAAAGCCAGAGCTGAGAGTTCAGTAGAGGGAGGCAGTTGAAGAAGACAGGAGCCAGGTGAGGGCTCTGCCTGAGACACAGAGATACTTGGGAGCTGCTTGGGAATAGCCAGGGAGACTGCTCAAGGAGACAGGAACATGAGTGAGGCCCTCTCTCCACAAACCCTGTTCAGAGGGCGTTGCCGGAGCTGTGGGGTTTGGCGGGCTGCAGGAGGGAGCTGTGCCTGGTCCGCAGAGCTGAGAGTACAAAAGGCTTGCCAGAGAGAGAAACGATGAGAGGTACCTCTGGCATGAGGAAGGACTTTGCCTGACCAGAGAGAGGGGCTGAGATTGAGAAGCCCAAAGCCTCAAGGATATACACTGTATGCACAGATATAGAACTGTACATGCTGGAGGACATTGTACTAGATGTTTCTAGATCCCATAAATGACTGCTTCTTGGAGCAGCTGGTCCTGGAACGTATGAGAGGAGAAGCTACTTTGGAGCACAGGACCTGGTGCAAGGGGTAATGGTGGAGGAGCCGCTTGGCAATAGTGCTCATAATATAATGAAATTTGACATAATTACTGGAGGGAGAATGGTAAATAAAACTACAGCAGTAACCTTTAACTTTAAAAAGGGAGACTATGCTAAAATGAGGAAACTAGTTAGAAGGAAACTAAAAGGAGCAGGAGCAAGGATCAAATGTCTGCAAGAAGCATGGAAAAAACACCATCTTGAAAGCCCAGATTAAATGTATCCCACAGGTTTAAAAAGGTAGTAAGGGGACCAAGGTCCTTGTTACAAAGGTCCGCTGCATGGGCATGAGTGGGTGCCGCCCATGTGACTGATGCGGCAGGTGGGTGGGCGTGCGTGCTGCCGCAAAACACACATCTCCACCCACTGCCACCCATCGCCCATTCATGGAGCAATTTGCCAAAACAACGATTGCTCCATGAGTGGGGATACGGGTGTGTGTGTGTCTGTGTGCGCCTGTGTCCACTGCCCCCCCTGCACCATCCACACTGCTCCGTGCACACACACACACACACACACACACCCCGCAGCCATGGCCCATTTAAAAAGGACCCAAATATCTGCTAGTGTGGCTAAATGGTGAGATGAAGGAGGCTATTAGAACCAAAAAGGCATCCTTTAAAAAAATGGAAAGCTAGTCCTAAAGAGGAAAATAGGAAAGCGCACACACAGTGGCAAATAACAAGTAAAATTTTATTAAGGCAGATGGGCCAAGAGGGAATTTGAAGAGAGACTCGCTAAAGGGGCAAAAACTAAAAAAAAAAACTTTTTAAAGTACATCAGAAGCAAGAAGCCTGTTAGAGAGGCAGTTGGGCCATCAGCTGACATGGGTATAAAGGGGTGCTCAACGAGGATAAGGCCATTGCAGAGAAGCTGAATGGATTCTTTGCTTTGATCTTCACTGCAGAGGATGTTGGGGACATCATCCCATGTCGGAACTGTTCTTTGTAGGCAATGAATCAGAAGAGCTGTTGCAAACCAACCTGATTCAGGAAGAGGTTCCAGAGCAAATCGACAAACTAAATAGTAACAAATCACTTGGACCAGATGGTTTTTCCACCCCAGAGTTCTGAAGGAACTCAAATATGAAATTGCAGACTACTACCGGTAATTTGTAACCTATCGCTAAAATCTGCCACTGTATCTGAGGATTGGAGGGTAGTGAATGTAATACCAATATTTAAAAAGGACTCCAGAGGCGAGCCTGGAAACTACAGACCGGTGAGCCTGACATCTGTGCCGGGCAAAATGGTGGAAACTATTATTAAAAACAGAATTATGGGTCATATTGATAAACATGGCTTAAATGTGGAAGAGTCAGCATAGATTTAGCAAAGGGAAGTCATGCCTCACTAATCTATTATAATGTTTTGAGGGTGTGAATAAGCATGTGGATAAGAGGGAGACAGTTGATATAGGGTAGCTGGATTTTCAGAAAGTGTTTGATAAGGTCCCTCATAAGAGACTCTTGGGGAAATTAAGAAGTCATGGGATAGGAGGCAGAGTCCTATTGTGGACTGGTAACTGGTTAAAGGATAGGAAGCAAAGAGTAGGACTAATGGTCAGTTTTCAGAATGAAGAGAAGTAAATAGTGGAGTGCCCCATGGATCTGTACTGGGACCGGTGTTGTTTAAAGTTTTCATTAATAATCTGGAAAGGGGAGCAAAAAGTGAGGTGATCAAATTTGCAGACGACACCAAGTTATTCAAGGTAGTTAAAACATGAGTGGACTGTGAAGAATTGCAAGGGGATCTTGCGAGACTGGGTGACTGGGCATCTAAATTTATTTATTTTTATTTTATTTATTTAAACTTTTATCCCATCCTTCCCTAATAAATGGCGGATGAAATTTAATGTGGACAAATGTAAAGTGATGCGCGTAGGGAAAAACAATCCAAACTATATGTACCCCATGCTGGGTTCTAAATTAGGGGTTACTACTCAGGAAAAGGATCTTGGAGTCATTGCGGACAATACATTGAAATCCTCATCTCACTGTGTGGCAGACGTCAAAAAGGCTAACAGAACGTTAGGAATTATTTGTAAAGGGATAGAGAATAAAACTGAAAATATCATAATGCCCCTAAAATCATAATGCATGCTGTGTGGCTGTAAGGCATGTCGATTTCCCCCTATAATCCTACAAGGCACAGTGAGCTAATGACCTAATTATAAATAGGAGATCCAGCGCTTGTCCCATACCTGTTTTGGAGTACGCAGGATATCGTAAGAAGACGCCGTGGAAACAATAGCTCTCTTATTTCCTTTGCTTATCTGCAGCGATAGAGAGAGGCCTGCAACCAGCTGTACCCCCAGGTCGGTGATGGTTACCCGGTCATCCAGCACGACCACGGTCTTCTCAGCCAAGATGGAATCAGAAAGAGGCGAAAGGACCTTCCAAAAGCAACACAAGGTTTGTTTCTTCGAATTCAACACAGTGGAGAGCAAAATCTTTTAAACGGTAGAACACTTCCTACTCATGTTTGTCACATTCATTTAAAAACCATAAATGATGTTTCTGCCCCAAAACGGGAAACCCGTTTACTATTAAATCAATGCATTTACCAAAAGTAGTTCTAATAAAACATTGTCCAATTAATTGCAGTCTTGCCTCTTTGAATCGCAAGTAGCCAATACAGATTAATCCATTACATTTCTCTGTTTTCAAAACTAAATAAAGCTACGTGTAAAATATGCTTGTGCTATCAAAGTGAGGGATGTCATACACCTCTGATGTGAGAAGAGAGGGAGACCATCTTCTCTCCTTAGAATACAACCGTTGTGCGATTGCAACCATGCTAGTCTCTACTGGCTTCTTTTAAAGGAATAAAGGGTCTGATTCCAATATCCGCAGAAAACCAATGGGAGTTTTCCCATTCATTCTGATGAATGTTGCAACAGAGGATGTTATGAAGACTAACAGTGTAACTGGCTTTTAAAAAAGGACTGGATACGTTCTTTGAGGATAGGTCAAGTGTGTGTGGGGGGGGGGAGAATAGAGCTGAAACAGATACCTAATTTGGTTCCCACAGATAACACCCACATTTCTAGTACTGTTTGGGGTTTTCAACAGGCTACCCAATCAGTGATTGGGTAAACAAAATACCCCCCAAATCAGCAATTTCCAGTACCAGCTTACGAATTTTTCCAGTTACCCACTGAAAAATCAGGAGACAGAAAACTCAGGCAAGAGAAGAAAAAATTGGGACTGGAAGTCAATATTCCAGGACCAGAAGTCAATATTCTGGGACGTTCCGGGACATTGGGTACCCAAATTGGATCAAAATTGGATACTGATTCATACCTTCAATTTTCAATTCAATTTGGGTACCATACATTTGACAGATAGACCTGTTTTTGCAGCTACTTGTTTCAGCTCTAGTGGAGAACCTTTTCCCTCCCAAGGGGCCACTTTGACAATTTGGAAGCTCTGAAGACCACATAGGAAGAAAGAGGGTGCACGCTCCAGCAAAACAGGTATATCTATCACATTTTATAGATAGATAGATAGTTTATATCTATCGATAGATAGATAGGTACCCGAATCGAAGTTGGGAGTGGGGGTGCTTAAGGTTGCACCCACCCACAAAAAAGAGTCCAGATCATGGATCTCTGCTATGGATCCATCCTTTATCCATGTGGATAACAGTTGCATAAATACACCTTGTGCATAGTGCATGAGCAAAGAGTGGATCAGTTGATCCCACTAAAGTTAATGGAAGACTGGAATTAACGGTACGTTTGTAAAGGATGCGTGTGCATATATTCTTGGTACCTGGTATTTGAGCTTATTTTTATATTATTTTAATGCTTTTCTATATCAATAAAATAATAGAATTTTATCCTGTAGTTAGCAGTCGGCTGCTCTGATCCATCATTCTCCAAACTTTATTATGTATGTGTAAGCTGTACCTGAACTGTGGTTATTCCGTGCTCACGACCAACCAGCACCCGTCCATCTTGTAGCTTGGCAATTTTCGGTTCTTCCACCTTCATGAACTCAGTCACAAGGTCCGTGATGTCGAACTGCCACTCAGATCCAAGCATGTAGGTCAGCTGACCTCCAAAATCTGAGGATTCCGCCACAAACTGGGTGAGAACTCGCACCATGGCATGTTGGTACTGGAGAGTGCACCCTCTTCCTTTCCTTTCGTCATCCTCTTCATCCTCGCTATCCCGGGTAGGCCTGCAATATATACTTTATGGTTATACTTTGTATAGCTACTATATATTTACATCAGTCTCCTTCGACTACGGTGTTGTTAAATCCCTGAAAATATCTGCTTTCCCAGAGCAGTTATACCATATATGACGTGAAAGCTTGCATACTCTTGGTGACAGAAGGTGGTCCAATAAAAGAAATCATCTGAACTACTCTGGGTGCAGCCACACGAGCGGGAGTGGGCCTAATCCCCTGTCTACCTCATAGCGGACAACCGCAGCTGCCACACTTTGGGCCAGCGGACACACGCTCCACTTTGGTCAGCCTTATCCCACTTTGGGTAACCTTGCTACGCGCTGTATCGCTGGCCTTTTTCTGAGGACGTAGGGCATAGCGAGGTTACCCAAATTGGAGTAAGGCTTGCTCGAAGCAGGGCAAACATCTGGCAGCTGCCAGCCACACGAGGCACTGCATCGTTTAGTGACATTGTCCAAAGTGGGATATGGCTGCCCCAAGTGTGGTAACGTCTCGTGTGGCTGGACCCTCTGGGTGAAACGACACAAGCTGCATGGGCCCGATCCCTGCACAGGCCCCACCACGGGGAAGCCGGGCGGCTCGGGAAATCTCGGAGCTGTCCACAGAATTGGCNCCCCCTCCCCCCCAACTGGTTCTCCTGCTGCCACCAGGAGCCAGCATCGGCCCTGCCCCACCCCACCTCCCTCCCTGCCCCTGGCTAAGAACCAGGCCCCTGACTGTGACGTGGTCGCTCATGACGGGTGCTATCGCCCGTCGCTCATGGCCCCGCAGTCTTGCTCCAAGTGTGATGGGGCAAGCAGCAGGTTGCCCCGCTTTGGGCAGCCTTACCTCACTTGGAAATCATTGCATCCTTGGGATTTTTCTGAGGACACGTTGCGGCGCACCTGCCTGCCCTCCCCAACCACCACAAGGCAGGGCAAAAATATGGTGGGCCCAAGGCACACGAACTATAGCATCATTATGTGGCTTGTTTGCCCAGGGAGGGGTAAGGCTACCCAAAGAGCAGTAGCCTCCTCAGACCTTCTCTTGTGTGGCTGCACCCTCTGCCTACATGTTTTATATTTGGGTCCAACACGGCAACCACAACCTACGAGTGCACTGTTGTCAGTCAGCAGGATAGTAGCAGGTGGGCGAGTTGGTTAGCTTTGCACGGGTGTTTTACACCATTTCTTCAGAAGCACCACAAACATACTTCTAAGCCAGCACTAACTCATCACCGTTTTAAAAATTACTTTCTGAACGGAACCTTCCCATGCTGTCACGTTTCTACATCACTGTTCAAGACGTAATAGTTTACGTCTTTAAAATGACCCTCTAATCTTGCACGTTGTTATTTTTTCTCATTCATATTTCACTTTCAGTGTTCAAAGAGCTTTACAATCTAGTTCAATCTCACAACTCTGTGAAATAAGTCATTATTATTCCCATTTATTTAGTTGGGGGACTGAGGCAGAGAGATGATGACCTGACCAAGGCCACCCACTGAATTCATGGCTAAGATGGGATTTAAGCCCTTGTTTCCCTTGTCCAAGTCCAACACCTTATCCACTAGGCTGCACTTACTTTCAGGTCAGAGACCAAGAAAAGCCTCATGTGTAGGTTACTGAATCCTAACAATTTAAAGCACTTTGCACAGCATCGAATTTTCACAGAAGCTAAAGAAAGCCTGGCCCAAGTTCTCAATCCTGACACGCAATGCTGACATGCCCCAGTGATGCTGAAGTGGAAAGGAAACAGATGAGAGAGAGTTCCTCTCCAGAGGAGCGTAGAATGGAGTTCCTTCTCCTGGGCTCTATGATTACTTGAAGACAGGAAGTAAACACACATGCTATGTCAGGATTGGAAGCGTGCTCATTTGCGTCACCTCATTGCTATTTGATAGCCAGAGCTGCATAAGGAAATCATTGGCACCGGGTGTCAGAGAACACGGGAACATCAAGGAGCGCAGGAATGTAGCTTTGAGCCACTATGAGCTCGAACAGTGTTACGTGAATGAGTTTTTACTGTTTAATTTTAAACATCAAACCGTCCATGTGTTGCTTGGGTGGGACGTTGGAGAAACAGATCGTCATACATAATCAGCAACTCAGTTAACATGCTGCATCATCTTTGAGCACAATGAACTTCTCGCTTTTGGCCAACACTTCACTGCCAAGGCGATCCACCTCGCTTTGGTCATGTTCATCCCCTTCTCTCCTCCTCCATGGATGGCCTCTCCCCCTTCTCATCCAGCACAAACCCCTTTGGTTCTCACCTTACAGGATTATTATTGCCTTGCTTCTCCCTGCTGTTCAGGTTTTTTTCATCAGAACGATCCCGGGGGGGAGAAATCGGCCGTTCTGTGTCTGCGCAAAATGGCCTGATCAGAATTCTGATCTAAAATTTGTTTTGATCGGTATGAAATTTTGCCAGCCTTTCTGTTTCCACAGAACTGTGAAAAGGTTGTTATGAACCAGCCCTGCTGCCAACCCTCATCCACCCCTGGGTCTCCTACTGCCTAAACTATCTTATCCCCATTGCCCGTACTGCCTCTTGTGCCTGGAACTCCCTCCTTGAACACACATGCTCTGTTCCCTCATGACCTTCAGATCCCTCTTAAAAACTTACCTTTTCGGTTGGGCTTTCCTCAGTACTAATCCACACTGATTGCTCTTTTACACCCCATCTTGAACACCCCTGTAGGATCTCCCTCCTCCCTTTGTAACTAGCTTAGTTTGTAACTAAGCTAAGCATGTGCTGCAACTTCTTAGCTTCATGAATATATTCCTGTCCTTCCCTATGGGCCCCTCCCCTTGTTCATTTTAGAATGTAAGATTCTTGGGGCAGGGACTGGTCTCCAATCAAAACTGTTTAGCATCAGGCACATTGCTGGTGCTATATAAAAAAATATTTATTTATTTTATTTATCCAGTAGTTCTAACCCGTCCCTTCTTGCCACATGGCAGCTCAAGGCAGTGTACAACAAATAAAAATACAAAATAATAAAACAATATAAATAATTAAAATTCATTAAAATTAACGACCACAGAAACCAGACTAAAATCCCACCAACCCTCCAAAGAAAATAAAACACAAGACATTTCCCCACCCACTACCTGTCTCGCTCACCAAAAGCCTGGCGGAACAGTCAGGTTTTACAAGATTTACGAAAGGACGGGAGATACGGGAAAAGGCGGATCTCCAGAAGGAGGGAGTTCCACAGTCGGAGAGGGGCCACCGAGAACACGCTCATGGGTCGTCACCCAGAGGATCCAGGGAACCTCCAAGAGGGTGCCCCCAGATGACCTCAGAGGCTGATCCAGGACACTGAGGTTGAGGTGATCCCTCAGATAAGCAGGGCCCAGATAGATAGAAGGTCATCACCAACACCTTGAATCAAGCCTTGTCAACTATAGTCAGCCAGTGCAGAGAATGGAGCACTGGTGTTATGTGCTCCCGATGGCTCGTCCCCATCAGGCGGCGGGCTGCCGCGTTCTGCACCAGCTGTAGTCTCCGGGAGGTCACCAAGGGTAGCCCCATGTAGAGCGCGTTGCAGTAGTCCAATCCCATGATAAATGCATGGATGATGGTGGCCAGGTCGGAGCTGGAAATACATGGTCAAAGACGATGGACCAGATGTAATTTGCAAAAAGCGCTCCTCGCCACAGCTGCCACCTGGGTATCCAGACAGAACTGTCCATTGAGGAGCACTCCCAGGCTCCAAATCAGGGGGACCAAGGAGGGACACACCCCTTCAATGATGGGGGCCTCCACTCCTTCGCCCTTCCCCACCCGCATCACCTCCGTCTTATCGGGATTCAACTTCAGACGACTTAACCTCATCCAATCCCCCACTGCAGTCAGGCACCGGGTGAACACCAAGACAGCCGGGCCTGGGTCAGATGAAAACGAGAGGTAAAGCTGGGTCTCATCAGCATATTGATGGCACCCAACCTCAAACCCTGTATAACAACAACAACGTGCAGACTATGGTAGGAAGCTCCTGGTCGGCTCTGCCATTACTCACAGTTATAATCAATAGCACCATCTCAGTCATGTGCTTTATAATTTTCTCAGTCCCACACATACTGTAGCATAACAACCATACCAAGCGGTGAGTTAAAGGTTCCCATAGGCTTGTGATACAGCATCGCAATGACCAGGCCAACAATACTACTAGCTGCACACAGTATGGTGTTTTCCATGCTTTAAACACTGTTTTTTCCCCAATGATTCACTTCCTTTTTTACACCCTAGGACAAACACATAGATTCTCTTATTTAGGGTCATTTTGTCATCTCTAAAGTTGGATATTAAGTGGCAGGTGGCCACCCTTTCCTGCATGTTGCCCCCATGCTGCGGAATTTGTTGGCTAGAAATATTTGACCTTTTTTTTGCATCCATGCAAATATCTCAACTTGGGGTGGGAAGAGCCTGCGTATTTTTCATGGTGTTTGGGAACTATTCTAATTTTTACTGTGTTCTTTTATATCCTCTTTGAAATACTAGTTATGAAAAAGCTATTATAAAACCAAATTGCTACTGCTGTAAACAGTTTCATGACAAACTTCACAACCAATAAGTTGAAAACAGCCTCTAAAAAAATCTATATGACCTTCAAAGAGCTAGAGCTGAGAATTTCCTGGTGTTAAAAAAATTAATGCCCTGTTGCGGTATACTGCAAGTAATGGATACACAACTAAACTCCCATTGACTTGTATTCAGCTGGATTGCGCCCATTGTCTTGAACCGCTAGCTACCTCATTGCAACTCGTGGGGTTTATGGCTGGGATGATTATGCCACACCTGGGATGGAACAATGAAGTCTCATCCTGTTCTGTTGGTGTTTTAACCTTATGGTAATTCATGACAGTTAAATTGGGAAAGAGAGAATCTCTGAGACTATCTAGTGCAACCCGTGGTACAACGAAAGTGATTACATTTCTCTTTATATTATTGTGATCAAGCCCACTAGTTTTTATTTGGCTACGGATTTAATCTTAAAACTAGAAGGGATAGCGAATTGATCCCCTCCCTTAGCAGTTGGTTCCAATGATCAACCACTGATAAAAACACTGAATGCTATAATAAGCTACAGTTCTTGTCTCCTCTTTGAAGCATCGGGTATTTCTTGCAGCATGCAAGGTGGCGGCATTCTGGGTTAGCCCAATCAAAGCAGAATTTTGTTGCATACTCATGAGCCATTCCTCCTCCCTGGAAAAATCTGGATTCAATGAGAAAACGTGTCCCAGTCAAATGGAAGTATGGTGATGAGAACAGAAGTGGGCCCTAAATTCGCTGAGGTCTTGTCCATGGATTAAAGCAGAGGTGGGGAATATTTTCTGTCCTGTGGACCACACTGATTATTAGTACAATCTCTGAGGGCCGCCACATAGAGGTCGGGGGTGAGGGTGTTTAACGGGTTTATTCAAAAAAAGGAGGGCCCAGATCATGGATCTCGCCCATGGATCTGTCCCCTGCCCTTGTGTGCAGGCCCTCCTCTCTGCTCCCTTATCCTGAGCTCATTTTTTCAGCGCTTGGGGGTCGAGACTGGATCCAGGGGCCAGATCCAGACACTGGAAAGGGGCCACATAAAAACCTGCCAAGGGCTGCATTTGGCCCCCAGATTCCCCACCCGTGGGTTAAAGGCTTTGAAATAGTATCTGAAAGCCTCATTAATTCTGTGAAGAATCTGTACCCTGCCACCTCTTCATTACGCTGGATGGATATATCTACGAACGGGATGAACTTTCAAAGAGTTTGATTTCAAAGGGTGTAAACAAACGAGGCGCTAGCCCCCTTCAGTCTGTGCCGCCCCCACTCACAGGTTTAGCATGTCCAACCTAATAAACGGGCAGCTCCTAGGGTTTTCCATGTCCCCACTTGCGGCACCAGTGAGAGCGAGAGTGGAGAGAGGGGCAGGAAGTAGTCACTCCTTGGATGCTCCAGGATCTCTGTGGTGCTGGTGGACCTGGATGCACGGAGGCTCAGCAGGCAATCTAACTGATGGGGCGCAGAGACATGGGTGGACATTAGCCCGCATTCACCCTGCACGGTGGGCGGAACACAATTCCATAATCAGAGACTCCACTGTGAGTGAGGGCTGTGGGTCTGGTGGGTGGAGGCCACATGACCAGTGGGGGCGAACACCCAATAAATGAGCAGGTGGACACATCTGCTGTGGGCTAATGTGGATTAATGTTTCATTGTTAACACCAAAAGAAAGTGTTCTCATCCTCAGACCAATCCTTCTTCATTAAGACAGATCAAAATTTATTTGGTACCATTACAGGTCATAAATCTCTTTTATTATTCAGATTCAGTCAGTTCCAAGTGTCAGGGACAAGTGCCAACACAACTTCTGAATAACCCCCCAAACGTTCTGAAAACTCTGATCAAAGCTTGGACTAGGACTAAACTGAGTGAGTACTAAAAAAATATTCTCGAGTATTTCCGAGTTTCTGGGCCAGTCTTCGGTAACTCAGCGAATGCTCAGTACTCAGGCATGGCAGAAAGGGGGGCAGGAATGGGAAGAAGGGCAGGGGGGAAGCAAACTCTGCCTCCCCTTCCCTGACCCAGAATCAGCAAACTAACTGGAAAGCAGAGGAAGCCAGCGTGCTGTGGGGTGGAACAGCTGTTCTAATGTGAGTCTTTGGGAGTATGCTCTATAAATATGCTGTCTGGGAGCATGCTGGGAAATGTAGTCCAGCATGTTCTCAGAGAGCCAGCCGTGGCCGCTGTTCTAAGGGTCTGTTTGGGAGCATGCTGGACTACACTTCCCAGCATGCTCCCAGAGACTTGCATTAGAACAGCTACTCCACTCCATGGCGCACTGACTTCCTCCACTTTCTGGTAAGTTTGCAACTCCTCGGGATGGGGCAGGAGGTTTTCTACCCCATGCAACCCTTCCCCAGCTGCCCCTTGCCCTTTCTCCTGCTACCTTCTGCCTCCACTTTCTGTCCTCATTCTTACATCCCACACCCCTTGATCGGGGAGTTGGCGATTACCGAGTGTCGGGCCAATTCCTCGGTTCTTGGCAAACTTGATTCAAGCTCCGGAGAGACTTGGCAAAAACTGAGTAATTTCAAGGACCGAGTTTCAGCCCTAGCATGGACCCTTTTTAAAATCATCAAGCCCATTTAGTAGTTAAATAGGAATCTTATGGCTGTATAGCAAAGGACATACTCAATGGTGTTAGCTAATGCCAGGAGAACCATAGGTCACCCAAAGCTCTGATTTAAGGATGTCTGCAAATGTGACTTAAGGGCTTTGATGTTGACATCAATGAGTGGGAAGCTCTTTTGGGGAGGTACCCATGCCGGATCCTTGCTTTGTGGGTGAGGAATTGGAAGAGCTGTTACAAATCAATGTGACGTTGGAGAATGTTCTAGGGCAAATTGACAAACTGAATACTAACAAGTCACCAGGGTCAGATGGCATTCACCCTAGAGTTCTGAAGAAACTCAAATATGAAATCACGGACCTACTGTTAGTAATCTGTAACCTGTCACTAAAATCTGCCACTGTACCCGAGGACTGGAGGGTGGCAAATGTAACCTCAATATTTAAAAAGGGATCCAGAGGTGATCCTAGAAACTACAGACCAGTAAGCTTGACATCTGTGCTGGGCAAAATGGGGAAAACCATCATTAAGGACAGAATTATAGGGCATGTTGACAAACATGGCTTAATGGGGAAGAGTCAACACGGATTTAGTAAAGCTAAGTCATGCTTCACTAACCTGTTGGAATTATTTGAGGATGTAAATAAGCATGTGGACAGGGGAGACCCAGTAGATATAGTGTAACTGGATTTCCAGAAAGCATTTGATAAGGTCCCTCATGAGACACTCTTGAGAAAACTAAGAAGTCATGGGATAGGAGGTAGTGTCTTACTGGTTAAAAGATAGATAGCAAAGGGTAGGACTAAATGGTCAGTTTTCACAATAGAGAGATGTAAAAAGTGGTGTGCCTCAAGGATCTGTATTGGGACCGGTGCTGTTTAATGTATTCATTAATGATTTGGAAAAGTTTTAAGAGTGAAGTGATCAGATTTGCAGA
>QEPC01002388.1:13535142-13586936 GCA_003113815.1 Sphenodon punctatus | reverse complement strand
TAGGTTGGGGCTCTTCAGCTTGGAGAAGAGACGACTGAGAGGAGATATGATAGAGGTCTATAAAATCATGAGTGGTGTGGAACTAATAAACAAGGAACAGTTATTTACCCTCTCAGCTAGTACTCAAACTAGGGGACACTCCATGAAACTCATGGGTGGCAAGTTTAACAAATAAAAGATTATTTTTTTTCACTCAGCGTATAATTGGGTTGTGGAATCTACTGCCAGAGGCGGTGGCAAGGGCCAGCACTATAGCGGAGTTTAAAAGAGGTTTGGACAAGTTTCTGGAAGATAGATCTATTAGCAGCTATTAACCAGACAGGATCGGGGAACATGACGGGAGCTGGGGGAAAACAACAGGGAATGGATCCCCCATTGTGACCTGTTGGGTGCGTCTCCCAAGCCACAGTGATTGGCCACTGTCAGAGACAGGATGCTGGGCTAGATGGACCACTGATCTGACCCAGTATGTTCTTTGGCAAGTTATAGGAATACCTAGCACCATAGACTCTGTGCTGGCACACAAAATTACAGTGAAATATGGCTCCTTCAGATGTGAAACAAGCATGGATGGGCAAAAGCAGAGTATTGGCCACAATTTAATTGTAGATCACAGATGGGACATTTGTGGCAGGCTGTGCTGATCCAAGATTGGACTTTTCAGTCGTCAGAAGAAATTTACTCTAAGGAAACCCAAGTAACCTAAGGGATGTTGCATTTTCCATTGTCTTACAAGGATGGATGGATGCCTCAAGATGGATGGATGCCAGCCAGCAATTTTTAACAGGTTGAGTTACTTGTAAACCATTAAAAAACCTGTGTGAAAAAAATGTATATCACCTTTCAAATGATCATCTTTTTAAAAATTCAAACAAAACTTTCAAGGCCCTATTTTCTGTCCACCTTTTCTAGATATACGTTTCTTTTTAAACGGCTCTACCACCGGATGACGTCTCAATGAGTAAAAGAGTTGATCCCGCCCCCCCCAATGGTTAACATAATGTGTACAGCCATTCACAGAGGGAAACTGCAGGAATTAGTGCTACCAACATTGGGTGTTTTACAATGAGTGCCGCGGGAGAGGGAGAGGTTTGTGGTCACCGAGTGGCACAGCTGCAGGGCCCCCATGCATGCGTTGTGCGTGGGGAGCGCTTCAAGTGAGCAGCATGGCTGCCCCATCCAGAGGCGGCCACCCTGTACGGATTTTTCAAGAGCGCTCCACGTGGCGCCATGAGTGGGTCCTGCGTGGGTCATGGGAGTGCACCCCCCCCCATGAACAACCATCACATGAGCAGTTGGACATATGGACAGCGGGGGGCGGGCATGCATAGACACATCTCGCTTAAAAACACCATTGTTTGTCACACACAAGAAATGTAGGACGTTCAAAAAGTTTTGGGGAAAGAGTTCAGAACTTCTTAGAGCTTAGAGTCTTCAGCTCGCTCGCTTTGGTACTGCTGCGAATGGAGAAACCGGCGTGCTTTCATTTTCCGAACAAGCACAAGTTTGCACTGCAAGATGCCAACTCAATTTGCTCCCGTCTAGTTCAAGGATTTTCTTCCTTTCTTTTTTTAAAAACAAATTATACCCAATTTCCACTTCAAAGCCGCAAATCCCTCATTCATTTAACAAGGCAGAGCATTTCAGTGCTTTTGTCCCCTTGGACCCAACAAAATCTTTGAAATCCATTAAATTACATGTTCCCTTTAGACCCATAACTACTTATTAGGCCAAAAAAAATCCTTCCTTGAGTAAGAAGCTCATTTTCTTTTTAAAGATATTTCTTCTTGAGCACAAGCTAGTGCTCTTTATTATGCCTCTTGTCTGGTCACCTCTAAGGTTAGTAAACCTTGTACTTTAGATCTCTCTGAAAATCCCATTAATCTGCATTTTACAAACTGACAGTTTTTTTCTTTTACTATTCTGGAGTGCACTAAGGTTGTTGGAATTCCAATTCATTCACACTTCAGACAGACAAACTTCTTGCCAGAGAGTCAAGTTAAAACATAAACCCTGTTATAATGGTGCCTGCAAGCATTGATATTATCAGTGATTTGTCAGCTTTTCTATTATAGATCCCTATGAGTGGTTTAAGCGTGCCCATTTTCATTTGCACTGCACCACAATGAGGCACGAGGGTTCTTGGCCAGATGCAAATTTGTCCTGTCAAAAGAAGAAAAAGCCGTGAAATAAATTTCACTGCTTTTTGAATTTGACATGCCCATTAAAAAATTCAATTTTTACAAGAGACGTTTTTATGACAGCCCTGGATGGAAAAACCTTACTTCCTCAAATGCAAACTTTCAAGCTAGAAGAGTGTTGCTAGAAGAAGCTGCCCAGATTCATTCCACACACCCTGCCCACTGTTTCAACAACAACAAAAAACCACGTAACTTGGGATCCTTATAGATCAGCAGTGCTGAAGCAAGGCTTTTGGGGGCCCAGGAGAAACACTAAGTTGGGGGGCCCCCAATGCAAATTAAAGAAAAGTAAAGCCAAATAAATCACATTCAATCATGCCCAATTTTAATATTATGCTTTAGGATTCAAACACTTATTTAGAAATAAAAGACTAGTAAATTAAATTTTAATCATTACATGTGATCGAGCAACATAACCTACTGAAGGTAACATTTTCTCAATATGTAACATGTATTTACAGGTGCTCCTGCCTGTTTTTAATTTTAAAAAAATATTTTTTAAATTTTAAAATAACTTTCCTGTTTTTTTGAGGTGAAAAGCCATCTATAATATCAAAATCTCTTTATTTATTAAGTTTCCCCCGTGGCTTCAATTCTTTAACTTATTAACTGCCAAGCTAGAAAGTCTTTCTTAGGACATGGTCAATCTCAGAGACTTCCTTATACAATAATGGTTCAAAAATGCTTTCCTCAGCTGCAAAATCTGCATAATAAACTAAAGAGCCTAACTGAGTCAGACCAATGGTTTGTCTTAACCCAGTATTGTCACAACCTGACACGGCAGCAGGGGTTTCAAATTTGGGTCCAAATCCGTCTCTTCCAGGGTCTCTGGCAGAGGCCATCCTGGAGTGCTACCTGAGACCCCTCCATGTCCCCAGCAGAAGCCTCCCTCAGGTGTGCTACCAGGGATCCTGAAGTGGAGATGCCTGGGGATTGAACCTGGGACCTTATACATGCAAAGCACGTGCTGTTACCACTTGAGCTATGGCCCCACCCCATATCTACTCCCATACTTATCCTAGGCTGACCTTGCCACGGCAATCTATGACCAGGTGACCACGAAGCTTGATTTTTGCAATTCCCTCTTCTGTGGGCTACCAACAGTGCTGCTTTATCGCTTGCAACTTGTTCAGAATTCAGCAGCATGGCTGGAGCTGAGAAGAGAGCAAGTGTTCCCGTTCTAAACGGAAATACCAACCTTTCGGGAGTGCTTGTGAGTGTCTGTCAGTATTTCATCAGTTTCTGATGATTCTGTGGTTCTGCCATTTTTTTTCATAATTTTCATCACTTTCTAGGACTTTCCGTAATTTTCATCACTTTCTGGGACCTTTTTGTCACTTTCCGGGAACTTTATGGCAGTTTTACAGCACTTTTACGGCAATCGAAGTTTACAGCAATTCCTCGATGCTTAGCTGGCAAGTTTTCATCTCCACAGCCCCCGGGTGTGTGTGCAGGGCACACACAGAGCTTGGAATCAGCCTGTAGCAGCTCCATTCAACTTGCGAAAAAGAACAGAAAATGGCAGAAAACCTACTCCTGGAACCTCACCTACTGGCTATCCTGCCATGGTGCCTTAAGTCAGTGGGCAATCAGTCCTTTGCTGTAGTAGCCTTCTCAGTGCGGAACTCGTTCCGTCTACATGTTTGTCTTATTTCCTCCCTCCTCGCCTTCAAAAAGCACTTGAAAACCTTTTTGTTTTCTAGGTGCTTTTTAAGGAGTAAAACTCAATTCACAGATTCTTGTGTTTCTCGCTGAGAACTGCTCTGATTCTCACCGAGAAAATGTCACCCTCCCCTGCACTTGTTAAAAGAACAAACCACAAATCTTTTGGCTCACTTGGCTGCCTCTCTCTGAGTCCAAGGCTGCTCTCTGCCCTCTCTGCTTCTCTGTGGGGGCAGGCAAGGAGGCGAGTTCGCTGTGGAGGCAGCCTCACAGAGAACAAAAAAACAAAAAAAATATGCATGTGTGACTGGCTGCCCTCTTCCAAAATGGTGCCTGCAGCACTGCAGACAGAAGATTGCCCATCCAAGTTTTAAAAACATCGAAACAAGGTGAATTCACAACCTCCCAGGGTATTGTCCAACAGTTCTTACAGGTAGGAAGTTTTGCCTAATATCTAACTGAAATCTGCATTGCTGCAAATGTCAATGCCTCTTGTTCTACTTTCTGTGACAATGGAGAACAAATGTTCACCATCTCAATTGTGTCATCTGTTTAGATATTGGGAAATTGTTGTCACATTCCCTAGTTTTATTTTCTGCAAGCTAAACATACCCAATTCTTTCTGTCTTTCTTCACATGACTTATCTCCCAACATGGTTACCATTCTATAGGGAATAGATAAATTCTTAAGGGATTGGGCCATAATGACTATTAGGTCAAGTTGGTCAGGGAACGAGACCCCTGACTGCTAGGGGCTGGGAATGAGCATCAGGAAATGGATCACTCCATTATGACCTGTCTTGTACTCCTCCGAGGCAACCGATGCTCGTCTCGATGGACCATTGGTCTAAGCCAGTATGGCAGTTTTTACATTTTTATGTTCTTAAAGAAACAAAGCAGACATATTTCAGGTTCTTTCAACTTGGAGAAGCAGCATGGACTGGAAGTTAGTTAAATTAGCTATTAGAACATTGAATTTCTTGTGTGTGTATTGTGTTATGGTATTTATAATAAGATATTTAAGAATTACATCAATCTAAGCCAAAGCTTTTTGCCCCTCCTCACCCCTGCCCAAGGTGGGGCCCTGGACCATTGCCCCATTCGCTCATGCCTTGCTATGGCCCTGTAGTTAGAGGATACTGGCAGACGGCATCACAGGAGGGATAATTTCTTCCGACTAAGAAACAGGAAAACCTGGAATACATCTGCATTCTACAGAGAGGACAAAAAATGTACCAACAGGGAAGCACTCCCCCATACGTCCATTAACTATAGGCCTGTTGGAGATGCACAGGATAAAAATCTGCCTATTATCTTATTACCTTAGGTGGGATCTATGGGGGAAGAGGGTATTTTCAAAGTTGGGGCTTAGGAGCCTCAGTCGCATTTTCAAAAATTAAATAACACAGCAAAGAAAATCTGCAGGGAGAGACTATCAGTCAAACTGGCACATTTATTTAAATAACGACTTTGTTTTGGGGACCTATGACTCTTTTGGATGAATAACAAGGTTTTAGAAACACAATGATCAAGGAGTTAAGAATTAATTAACATTTGTGCTGATTTGGCTTTACAAGTCAAAAATACCACCTCCTCCCTTACGTCCCATGGTGATCTTAAAGTCAGCTGGGGATGCCCTCTTGCAAGTTCTATGACTGCACCAAGTTCATTCGTCAAGGGTGTGCGGAGATGGGTTCTCGGGAGATGCTCCACAGTTCTGGAGCTCCCTTCCCCTTTGCAAGTCTGCCATAACCCAAGCCAGAGCATCTTTTGGAGGCAATTTAAGCTCTATTTACTGGCTCAGGCGTTTAGCTGGCAGGGATAGTAGCCAGGGAGTTTTAATGGAAATTTTATATAGCGTATATTTTTATGGGTTTGATTTGCATATACTTTATACATACGTATTCATATAATTTAGATTGTAAAGCTACCCTGAGACTTTGGGGAAGAGGGCATTCAAAAATCCAAAATAAAATAAAATAAAATAAATAAGCTAAGAACAGCATTACTGAGTGAAACCAACGGTCCATCTAGATCAATAGACTATCTCCGGCAGCATGGACTATCTCTATCTCCATCACTGGATTTTTCTTGTGTATCTTCCAGCTGTCAGCAAATTCATCATCATCCCGCGTTGGGTCGCCTGTGGCGGGAAGCAGCAGAATAGACATTTTAAAAATAATAATAAACAAAAATCAACAAGCTTTGATAATGGCCATTTGATGGACCGCTCCTTCGTAAAGTTATTAATCCTTTTTAAAGTTCAGTTAGACCGTTTTTACACAGACACACACCCCCCTCGTGTTCCGGTGGGGGACGTCCGTGTAAACGGGGGGTGGGGGGGATGAGTATGCGCCCGTGTAAACACCATGGGTGGTGGGTGTTTGTGCGTGTGTGACCACGACGCACCTCCACCTCCACCCATCACCCACCCATTTCCACCCACGGGGCACTCCAGAAAACTGGAGGAGGCCCCATGGGTGGAAATGAGTGTAGGTAGTTGTGTGTACATGTAAACAGCCACACACCCACCTCCACCCACCGCGTCAACACACCCATCCCCCGTACCCACCTCTGTTTGTGTAAAAACGGTCTTATTGTATTGACTTTTGCAACAACTCTTGGCAAAGAGTTGCCCAGGGGGTAGATTTTAATAAATGAAATTTAGATATCTAACTCCCGTTGTCTTTCCATGGAAGTTAGGCTCCATTTTTTCCTTTGAAGATCTGTCCCTAAGTTACTTTGAAGAATGAGACATAGTTATTTCGAGTAAAAGTTGTATATAAGCCTATCAGACAATAAAGGCTGCAGTTTGTGGTCACTGCCGTATTAATGTTATTTTACCAATGTTGACCCCATTGCTCTTCAAAGCTGTTATGGATTTTCCATTCGATGGTCATTCTCCAGGAAGGATAACAACTTTATTTTCCCCTTACAATGAGAACGTAATGGGTAAAAACTGAATGATGGCTATCTGCTTGATACCTTCAGCAAGCTTTTTTTTATATAATATAAAGATATAATGTTTTTATTTCTTGCGTGAGGTGCTAGCCATGCAATTGTCATTTATGTCAAGTAGCTCCTTCCATGCAAATCTATCTATATATAGGTAATGTAAAAACTTCCAGGGTAGAATAATTATTTTGCAGGTACATATTTGACTTTAATTTTAATATACTCCTTTCATTTGCAGCGACTGTGGGTTTTCCTTCTGTTCATTTCATGAGCTGGTTTTCTATTAGTGAACTGCGGAGGAAGAGATCCACACTGTATATTAGTCATGAGCACACACCTGTCCAGAGAAAAGATTTTCATCTGGAAGAGTTGGCTGCTTATATCGATAGTCGCACGACCGAAAGATTAATACCATAGGTTATGATTCACCATTTACCCCGGATAAGGAGAAAAAGATCACCTTAGGCTTACAGGCTATATGATCTGCCATAGTTCTGCTTATATATTTTTTTTATTCTCTCCTTCTTTAAGATGGCCCAGATTCTGAATTCCTTATGACTTTTCACTCAGCTCTTAATCAAAAACCAAAGTTTTAGTTGAGTCAGATTAGAAAGAGAAATGAATGAGGATGGAAGTGGTGTTGTACTATTGGGTTTATATTTATACTATCCTCATTTTTCTCATCTTTCCTCTTTCTCTAAAAAAAAACACAACGGCATAGACGATGGCTCTATTTACACAGGCAGGGGTTGGTGGGGGGATGGGTGTGCTGCTGCAGTGGGTGGAGATGGGTGTGTGACCTTTCCCATGGACACACCCCCATCTCCACCCACAGAGTCTGCTCCATTTCATTGGAAGGCTCCGTGGGTGAGTGATGGGTGGAGGAGATGGGTGTGCATCAGGAATACACACGCACCTCCACCCACTACCCATGCTGTTCGCATGGACCAACACCCATCCCCCCCAACCACAGCAGCATGTACATGGATGCCCCGCCCACATCTCACACCCACCGGCACACCCAGCCAGGGGCGGGGGAGGGAGGTCGTTCATATAAAAACAGCCGATATCTGGGTTAGAAAAGATCTATAACTAGCATGGGCTTCTTAGAAGCTAGAAGAAACAAGCCCCACCTACAGGGTGGTATTCGGTGATTATTTTTCATCTTAATGAGACCTCCCGTGTGGGGTTCTGCAGGGTTTGGTTTTGCCCCCTCTCCTGTTCAATGTGAATATGCAGTCACTCGGTGAGGTGATCAGAGAGTTCGGGGGAAGGTGTCATCAGTATGCGGATGACACCCAACTGTCTCTCTCATTTTCAGCTGACCCAGGCCCGGCTGTCTCGGTACTTACCCACTGTCTGACGGCTGTGAGGGATTGGATGAGGGCTAACCGACTGTGACTGAATCCTGACAAGATGGAGGTGATGTTAGTGGGTAGGTTGATGGAGGTGATGGCTCCATCGATTGATGGAGTCTGCCCTCCACTGACGTCCCAGGTGCGGAACTTGGGGGTGCTCCACGATGTACAGCTCCGCCTGGATGTCCAGGTGGAGGCTGTGGCGAGGAGTGCCTTCCGCCAGTTACAAATGTTGCGGTGGCTGCAGCCGCTGGTTTCAGTTCTGGACCTGGCCACGATCATCCATGCTTTTATTACCTCTCGATTAGACTACTGCAATGCGCTCTACGTGGGGCTACCTTTGGTGATGGCTCGGAAGCTGCAGCTAATTCAGAATGCGGCGGCCTGGCTCCTGGTGGGACTGGGCTGCCGGGAGCACATTACACCAGTGCTGTACGCGGGTTCTGGATCGGCCCCTGCGGTTGGCTGGGGGTGCGCTGTTGGAGGTCCCCCGGGTGTCTCAGGGGGCCACACAGAGCAGGGTGTTCTCAGTTGCTGCGCCGCGCCTGTGGAACTCCCTCCTGGTGAGGGCACGACTGGCCCTGGACCTTCTGGGCTTCCAGAAGAATTGTAAAACATGACTGTTCCGTCAGGCATTTGGCGAGGGGTAGGGGTAGGGTGGAGTGGAGTGGGGAGGGATGAGGGGTAGGGTTGGGTGTGTGTGTGTGTTTTTATGATGTTTTAAACTGTTCAAGCGATTTTATATTGTTTTAATGGTTTTGTTAGCCGCTCTGAGCCACTGAGGTAGGGAGAGTGGAATAAAAATCTGTTAAATAAATAAATAATAAATAAAAGAGACTGGAGGGCAAATTTCCAATCCTGGGCATAATGGGTTGGAAGTCAAAATGTCCAGGATTATTAGTCACTGTGGAATATCTAACTCGCCATGTTTGGTAATGAATGTTTACTCCTGTATTAAGCACCAATAACTCAGTCTCAAAGACAATTACATAAGCAGAACCATGGGATTCATGTCTCAGAAGTTGTTGCAGGATCAGACCCTAAATCATCAGAATCTTGTATGTCCTTGCTGAAGCAAATGGATGTTACTAAGCAATTTTGAGTTTGTTTTTAGCAGCTGGCATCAGTTCAGTTGGATCGTCATCTAACTGCTGAGCACATCCCCTCCCCTCCCCCCCATACAAAGAGCAACTCTGTCGTCTATCACTGAAAGTTTGATGAGTTGCTGCCATCCCAGATGTGCATTACGTAGCCTTATTAGACTGTCAGGAAGGTCTTCTTTGTCCCCCATCCATCAAATTTTAGTAAGGTCATCACTAGTGCTGAAGTGGATAGTAGATTCTGTTCTGTATTTGCAATTATTATTCACAGTTTTATGTGTTGTTCCATATATCCAAACAAATGTTCTTACAGAAACAAATATTCACATATTGGTTAAAACCCTATTTCCCGGGGGGTGGGGGGTCGGTCATTTTTATTCAGGCTATTCGGTAGAATATTTTTAACAGAATGAATGAAAATACTGAATTACTGAATGAATGAAAATGAATGAATAACTGAATGAAAATGATCAAACACCTTGGGAAAACAGGGCTTTTAACCAATATGTGAATGCTAGTTGACCAACTATCCAAAATGACTCAAAATACCAAACAAACTGGGGGGCAAAACAATCAACCCTCCTCCCCTTGAAATGAAAAGCTTAAATGAAGTAGGCTTAAATAGTGTTTTGTGCCCACTTTGTCAGACCATAATAGAAGTTGGCAAATTTGACAAATAAAGTGGATTCAATGGCGATATTTGAGCCTTTTTCAGAAGCAATGCAAGACTTTTTGATTCAGCCAAGCATTTGGCAGGCGGGGATAGGACTTGAGGAGGCATGGGGATTTTAATAAGATTTTATGTCCGTGTAAAATTTATTTTATGTATTTTTATACATGGTGTAACCCACCCCAAGCCTCAGGGAAAGGGTGAGGTATAAAATTAAATAAAGATATTTGTTTCAGTTCCAGTCATCAACAGATGACCTAGTAGCTTTGGGGGAGATCAGGGGTGGGGAAACTTTTCCCTCCCAGGGACCACTCTGAAAATTAGTAAAACCTCTGAGGGCCGCAGAGACGTTGGGATGGGTGCAGCTAATGGGTCAGCTCAAACCATGGATCTGTGCCATGGATTTGTCCCCTCTCCTTGGGTGCATGCCCTCACCTCTGCTCCCTTCCCCCGAGTTCAGTTTGTCAGCAATTGGAGGTGGAAACTTAATCCAAGGGCCAGACCCAGGAACTCGAAAGGGACCACATAAAAAGCTTGCTGCAGGCCACATTCGGGCCCAGGGCCCGAGGTGCCCCACCCCTGGGGTAGATATGCAAAGATAGCCCTTCTGTGTCTGGAGTTAGGTGCCTGTGAGCTATATTTGCCTTTTGAAAAACACTCCTTGACCACTTTGCCCCATGTTATAACCCCTTGCAAGGAGCCAATACATTCCACTTCTCCTTTTTGCAGCATTTCTGCCCCTCAAACGTTTCCCAGTGGCTAGAGCCTGCCCCCCTTTGTCACAGAGCAAAGCCGGCCACAAGCAGCTTTGTTGGAACTGCTCACAGATTTCAGCAGCACAGTCTCCGCTGCCAGAACCCCTCTGTTCATTTGCATTATAAATTTGCTCTGGTGTCAGGCCAGGATCCTTGATAATATTTTTCAACTTCTCCTGAAATTCACCGATGCAGTAGCATTCCTGGAAGCTCTTAATCTACCTACGTATTCAAACAATGGCTGTCCCAGCACAGATGGCATGCAGGAAGGAGGACAGGGAAAGGGCTTGGTAAACATCTTTCCTTTGCACCAATACCATCTCCACAACTGGAATCCAAGATTAGTTCAGCAGTTCCAAAACCAAGGGCCGGGACCCCACATTGAATGAGCGTACGTGAGAATGCACTATTCTGCTTTCATCCAGCGAGAACACTCATGCAAGACCGGGTTCTCAAGTGTATCTCTTACAAGGATGGGTGTTCTTGCAGGATAAAAGCAGAATAGCACATTCTCACGTGTGCTAATTCCCATGAGAACAGAGCAGCGATTGAAATCACAGAAGTTTCCCCTCCCAGGTAACGTGAGAAAGTGCCTGTAGTCGTGATCTGGATGATATTTGATAGACTTTGCATGTCTTGGCAGGTTCGACCTTACCACAAGATGACCTGGGGCCATTGCTCCAGACCTTGCTATTTTCTTTCCTTCCAGAGACTCTGCAGTGACCCCCGTTTTCACCAGGGCATGGTGCAGTGCCACCCCCCACTACCTCCTAGGAGGGCCCCTAAATATGGCCACCTTTAAGGCCCTATGGAGGGTGCCAATGAGGAGGTGAGGCTATAGGGAAGGAGGAAGGGCCACCAAGGGCCCCACATTTTACCTTCACTCTGGACCCACAAATTCTAAGACCTGCCCAGTGTCTTGGTTGACGTCTGGGGTCATAGGATTGCTTTTAAGTTTCAAAAAGGAGTCACGTATGCAAAAATCTGGGAACCACTGCTCCAATGAGACCACGATGAGTGGCTTGACTAAGCTTTGCTTCCTCCCAGATTCTGCTTGTACACAACTTAAAACCTCCTTTCAACCAAGGAGGATGAACTGCCAGCCCACGGTTGTGTGTTCTGGACCCTTTCACTTCTGGATCTGGCCTGTGGATCCAATCCGTACCCTGAAGCACTGAAAGAGTGAACTCAGGCTTGAGGGAATAGAGATGAGAGCCTCTACTCAAGGATCGGGAATAGATCCATGGCATGAATTCACGAGCTGAATTCTTCCGCCATTCTGAACTAATCCCTTAAGCATCCCCAGCCATCCCCAACTCCTAGCCTGCCTGTGGAACTTGTACTACTTTTCAAAATGGCGCATACGAGGGAAAGGTTTCCCATCCTGGCTCCACAATTTTAATGAATGAATTAATCAATTCATTTAAATTTAACACCCTGCTCCCTACCCCGAAGGCTCACATTAGCTTACAATATAAACACTCATAAAAATGCATTAAGATACCTTTTAAAAAACAAGCAAAAACACCCTCAACCATAAATAACCCTCACTCAACCTCCATCCCCACCTGCCAAGTGTTTTGCAACAAAGCAAGGTCTTCCATTGTCTCTGGAATACGCTCAAGCCCAGATGCTGGAGGGCCTTCGGGGGGGAGGGAGGTCCGCCACACCGGGACAGCAATTGAGAATGCCCTTCTGCACACCCTTGTCATATGAGCAAAATCATTCCGCATAGTCTCCATTTCAGCCTCAAGATCAGGCTCTATCTCATTCTTCAGCATTTCATTCATAATGTGGGGGTCAAATTTAATTCCCTCAACCTTTGGAGCTAGGTGTTTTCCCCTTATGCTGTGTAAAAAGCATAACGGTGGCACCACTGGCTTTTAATGTGGGGTGGCATGTACCAGACGTGCTGCACGGTAGCTGTGAGGCAGTATTAAGTAATAGAGGGGAAATGTAGCACGGGAGGAACCTTTGAAAACACCTCCTTGTACTCTGAACTTGTAAATTTTAATTGTAAGGCGTATGCTAGTGAACCACCTAGATTAATGAGACAAAAATAACGAACGATGTTGGCCAAAGTGCATTGTCTCTGCATCTCACGAATTTAGAAACAGCAGATTCAGGAGACTCAGGAAATAAACGAGGGGATGTTATGCAAGTCTATTATTGGAGCCTTGTACGGGATGAGAGAATCGGAGAAGATGGAGGAGAGGTCAACTGGAAAAATCCACCAAAATGAAAATCTCATCTATGCAGACAAGCTGGAGAAACTAGACCTGTGCAATTTGGGAAAGGAATGATTAAGAGGGGAGCTAATTGAAAATGTCACATTCTTTTCCTAATGCTTTGTCATAGATGGAGCTTACTTACCTATATCCCTGCCGCACCAAGGAGAAGTAGCAATGGCTAGAATTGAAAGGCCTAAAGCAGAAATGGGGGACCTCAAAATAGCAACAACCACAACAACAAAAATGGTCTGTGCATGTGTGGCCCGTTTGAACTTGTGCAGATAATTTTGGGGGGCATTTCTGAGATTCTCGAAGGAATCTCGCCAGATCTCGCCGGAGCGGCAAGATTCTCGCGAGAATCAATTTCATTCTCATTTCAGCTGTACTACAAAGGGAGTGGGGGAGGATCAGAAATGCCAGAGGAAGTGGGGGGGGGAATGAAAAGAAACCAGGAGGGGGGAAACGGGAGGAAGCCATGCAGAGGAAACGGAAAGACGAGGAGGGGAGCTGGAATTTGGACCATCTAGAATTTGGGGGTAGGGGGGTTGAATGATGAATATGAGTCTACTGGGAGCAAGTGGAATGACACAGAGCTTGGTGAAATGATGGATAGGACAACACCAGGAGCGGCTAGGGTGTTGAGGGGCTGGGTTGAATAACGGGTAGGAGGTCTCCAGGAGTGGCTGAAATGATGGGGAATTGAATGCAATGATGGGTACCAGGACACTGGGAGCAGCTGCTGGAATGATGGGATGCTGGGCAGAATGACGGGTAGGAGGTCTCCAGGAATGGCTGGAATGATAGGGGGCTGGGTGGAATGACACTGGGAGTAGTTGGAATAGCACGATGCAGGATGGAATGACTGGTAGGAGGGCACCAGGAGCTGCTGAAGTGATTAGAGGCTGAGTGGAATGATGGATAGAAGGCCTCTGGGAGTGGCTGGAATTGGGAGGGGGAAGGATGGAATGATGAGTAGGAGTTCTCCACGAATGGCTGCAATGGAGACCAGGAGAGGCTGGAAAGATGGGAAGTTGGGTGGAATGACACATTTGGGTCGAAGAGGAGATATAAAGCTACTGGGGGCAGCTGAAATGACAGGGAGCTGAGTGGAATGATGGATGGGAAGACCCAGCCCCACCTCAGCGTCTTTCCATTTTCTCTCTATGGCTTCCTCACTCCCCCCCAACCCCCGGCAAAGGAATAAAATTAAGATAGAGACCGTATGGAGTTAGGTGCTTCGAGGAATTTTACATGTGTTGGTCAGAATTCAGAGTTGGTCTCGTTTTCATCAGACCCAGGTCCGGCAGTCTCGGTGTTTACCCGGTGTTTGTCATCTGTGGGGGACTGGATGAGGGCGAGCCGCTTGAAGTTAAATCCTGACAAGACAGAGGTAATGGTTATGGGGAAAGCTGAGGGACCGATGGCCCCCATCATTGATGGGGTCCGTCCTCCGCTGGTATCTCAGGTCCGTAGTCTGGGGTGCTCCTTGACCCTCAGCTCCACTTGGATGTCCAGGTGGCAGCTGTGGCGAAAGGTGCATTCCACCAATTACATCTGGAACGTCAGCTTAGGCTGTATGTCTCGGACCTGGCCATAATCACGCATGCTTTTATTACCTCAAGATTAGACTACTGTAACACTCTCTACGTGGGGCTACCCTTGGTGATGGTCCAAAGACTACAGTTGGTGCAGAATGCGTCGGCCCGTCTCCTGAAGGGGACAGGCCGATGCGAGCACATTACTCCAGTGCTCCATTGTCTGCACTGGTTGCCGATAGTCTTCCGGGACTAATTCAAGGTGTTAGTGCTGACCTTTAAAGCCCTAAACAGCTTGGGCCCCACCTACCTGCAGGACTGCCTCACCCTCCAGATCTAGGATCGACCTCTGCGGTCGGCTGGGGACGCACTCCTTGCAGTTTCCCGGGTTTCCTGGGTGTTGACCATGATGAGGGGGTTCTCTGTGGCTGCACCATGGCTGTAGAACTCCCTCCCACTGGAGGTCCGCCTGAGCGCCAACCTCCCGGCATATAAATTTAATTTAAATGAATAAATAAATTCCTTTAGTCACGTAACTGACAAAGATCAGGGCTGCAAGGAGAACACTCGGATGAGACGGGGTCTGAAAAGCAGTCTCCTCTTGTTCCCCCACCTTCCCGTAAAACTGAGGCGGCTGCTCTGAAGTCAGAAAAAAATCTCCCCTGGTGAAAGTGACAGAGTTCGGGCTGAGAGCAAGCAGGCAGAATACGTCAGACGGTACAGATGTTGTAAGCGAGTCATGTACAATGTCACTACTGCTTACATGGCACGTATGTTAAGGCAGGAGCCTTAACCTACCATTTCCATGCTTTTAGGAGTATGACTGAGTTTGTAAGAGCCTTAACTCATCTCTTATTCTTATTTTTATGCCTCCCCTTTTATGTATTTTACGTATATTTTAAAATATTTGAACTTTTGTAAGCTGCCTCGACAGGAGACGCAGGGTATAAATAATGAAAATTAAATAAATAAATAAATAAATACAAGCTCCTGGTCTTCACCTTCAAGGCTCTTCATGGCCTTGCTCCCCCATATTTCTCTGCTCTTGTATCCCGCCACGCTCCTGCCCAGGAGCTTTGTTCCTCCTCTGCTCCCACTCTCACCTGCTTGCGACTCCCCGGATCCTCTAAACGTCTTCGCTCCTTCTTTCTTGCTGCCCCCAAGGTCTGGAACTCCCTCCCTGAATATATTCATTCTGCTCCCTCCCTCCCAATTTTCAAATCCCGCCTGAAAAGCTGCCTCTTCTGTCAGGTTTCTCCTGTTCTCATAAGTAAAACTGCATCCTCTTTCCCCCTCACTCAGAATCTCTTCCCTGTAACTATGTTAAGCACATGCAGTTGTATCTCCTCACACTCATGAATGTATCCTTGTCTCTCATGATGTTCACCTCTCCCTCGTCTCCCTTGTAGGAATGCGTGAACGCGGTCCGGAAGTTCGGAGTTCGGACCAAATTCAAATAGTTCGGTCGACCGAACCGAACTTTCGAACTGAACTCGAATTTGACCAAACTGTTCGGTCGAATTCGAACCAGTTCGGAAGGCCAAAAAACCCGGTTTGGAATGTACGAACTCGGTTCTGAAGTTCAGAATTCAACCGGACTCGAATAGTTCGGTCGACCGACCCGAACCTTTGAACCAAACTCGATTTTCTAACCGAACCGAATTTCCGAACTCGGTTCTGTTCACACATCCCTACTCCCTTGCCTCTTAGATTGTAATCCCTTTGGGTAGGGACCTGTTTGTAACTACTGACCGTACAGTGCCAGGTACATCGGTGGTGCAATAATAACAATATCATTATTATTATTAACAAGCAGCAGCAACTTTGAATTCAATGTGAGTTAGGAACGTGCCCCAGAGAGCTGGGAAAGGGGCCCGGAGTTAGGACCCATTCCAGTCTGCAAATTGGGACAGACATTTGGCTCACAGGATGTTACAAAATAAAAAGCATTACTAATAAGGCACAAGATGACTGGAAGCTTCATTTGAAAATGAAGGGTTCTAGATTGCATAAGTCCCAACATTTCCAGTGGCCAAAGAGGGACAATAAGCTCCATTACTATTACTACTACTACTACACACGCACAGGCAGGCACGTACAAAACTCTTCCAACATTCCCAGTGCATAACGAGGGACAGAAGCGCTCCTGCTTCTTATTCCACTTAGTTTCTTCTAATTCTGTCATTTCCCCCATTGTCTTCTCAAGGGCTTTTCCTAACCAGGAAACAGGTTGAATTCCTTTGTTGTTGTTGTCCCACGCCCTGCAGTGACTCTTCTGAAAGAGGGACAGTGGAATTCAGCACCTAAAGAGGGACCGTTCCTCCAATGTAGGGCCTGCTGGGAGGTATGAAATTGTGGAAAGCTGCTGCTATTATTAATAAATAATAATAATAATAATAATATCCATTTATACAGTACTTAACAAGCTTATCTAGTTTATTCACAAAGCAACCTCTGTCATCATCATTCCCACTTTACAGCTGGGGAAAGTGAGGCTGATAATGACTTGCCAAAGGCCACCCACTCAACTAGTAGCTAAGATGGGATCCGAGGTTCAAGTCTAACACCTTATCCACTAAGTTACAAGGGCTCTTCTGCGTTGTAAAAATTCCATGCCCTATGCATGCATCTAGGTGATGCAGCTACCCTAATTTTACCTTTTATTGGAGGTGACAGGTATTCGCCAACCTTTGATCTGGCTCAGCTCAGTATCCGAGATCTCTATCTGTAGAGGAAGCCGCGGAACCCAGACCGTTACCTCTAGCTGGGTGGTAAAGTGTTGGTAAGTGAAGTTCACAATAGTATCCACTTTGCTTTTCATTTCTTTTCCATTAACGAAGATGGAGTCACATCTGTTGGAAACCTTGGGGGGGGGGGGGGAAAAAAGGAGAGAAAAAAAGTTTAATTACAAAATAGATAAAAGTTCACGAAGAAGCTCAGAGAATGATACATCAGCCCAATGACAATGCTAATAACGTGAGTGATGCACTCTGTATTTTGAGTTTTCTAATTAGTAGCAAACAGTGATAAATGGACCCCGGGGAAATAAGGCTGCATTCCTCCACAGAGACTACTTAAAGTGCAAACAAAATGCAGTGATGTTATGTAACCTACGCTGGTCTTTTGAGCCAGACAAATTAAGCTCTGCATGAATCAAACTTCATATGCATAAAATTTTATGTTTACAATTTATTTGAAAATCCAGAGAAAAGAGCGTGGAGAGAGAGAAAGTTTCACAGAATCAAATTCTCCCTCTTTTAAACAAGTCCTGGCAAATATCCAGGGATATAGAAAGATAGCGTCTCTCCTCCCCACTATCTTTATTGGGGAGAACAGAAATAGTAAAACACAGGCGTTCTATTGCAAGATGGTTCATCTTCAGTGTCTCTCCGTATACACCTGTTTGGTTGGAGACTGAAATAAGCTTAGCTATGCCTTTTGGTTCTCTCTTAGCTTTTCCATATCTTAAGAGGCTACCACCACCCTTACGAAGGAATCTAGTTTTTTCATCCTCATGGAGCATACTCCAGCGTGTCAAGGGACTTACAGGATCAGTCCTTACAAATTCTCTTGTTCCTCTATGGGATAACCCACATATCAGGATCAAAGGCAGTTCCACGCTGAAAGCAACTTGGACAGAAAAGGGGGTAACAAAAATTAAAGATTGAATGGAAGGTGATAACCTGGCCTCATTTGATCATATTCTTAACAAGTATCAACTACCAGCATCACACAGAAATCTCTTCTATCAACTATGCACTGGGATTCAGAAACAGCTAGGGAATACCTGGTCCAATGTAAGCAGGACTGAATCAATCCATAATTGTTCTGTGATTTCTACGACACTTTCTTCTAAAGCATCTGAAGCCAGCTATTGTTGGAAAAAGTCTATTAGGCTTGATGGACCATTGATCTGATCAGTATGGAAGTTCTTATGTTTTTATTGCTTTACACACACTCAGTTCCAGGGAGTTGGCGGCTGTTATAACTCTACTTGTTTTTGATTTAAGCCCACATGTTTGTGCTCATGCTGCTTAACACGGTTTGAGATCTGAAAATGTATGGTCGTGGTGAACACCACATATTTGCCACTAGCACGTAGTCACTGCTGTGCCTAGAAACACGCACTGCACGTCTACCGGCACAGGTACCATAAAGATGAGAATTTTCTATAAGGGCCAGTCTAGTTCCTGTGGCCCTCCTTGGTGGACAAGGGGTGGGGGAAGGAAGCAGGGTTGAAGGAAAAAGGCAAAAAGTCTGGGGAACAGACTGACGGAATGGAAAGGGGCACACTTTCATAGCTGGATTGGATTCGGCAGAAAGAAGAAGGAAAAACGCTCAATGAATTAGAATATGATACGTGGAGTCCTGAGATGTTTGAAGATCAATATAAACATTATCTAACAAATAAATAAATTAGGTTATACCAACAGGACTTCTGTATATTATACTCGATTTGGTAAAAGCTCCTTCAGTTAAAGCTAATAGGCATAATCTTAACCTGGCTATAACTGGTTTAGCTAATAGCAATGGGGATAATATTAATTTAACGAAGGGGCCAAATGCTGCCGCCATAAACCCCTGGAAGGGCAAGGCAATTTTAATTTTAATTTTAATTTTTACTTTTTATATACTTATGGTTATATATGTTAGTTATTTCTTTGTCTCAAGTTTTATGATGTCATGTAGTCTTAATTTTTTTATGTTTTTGTATTTATTTGTTATGGCCAATGGCCAAACAAAACAATACATTTACTACTACTACATAGCTGGATTCTCTCTGGAATGAAGCTTTGCCCACACGGTCCCAGCAGTTTCAGTTCCGGGGCTGTCAAGTCTTTGCCAGCTTGGAATCCACTTCTCTCTTCCACAACCAGGTGTTTTGCACTATGGGATATCACCCAGGAATCAGCTGGTGGGAGGAGACTATTGGGTAGCTGCAAATATGCACTGACCACCCAAACATCTGTTCATGCAGCTACACGCCCAGGATGATGCAATCAAATTCAACACACGCTAACTGGCATGTGTGTTTATTGCTCCATCTGGTAACCCCCCAAAGTGTTCCAGTAGATGACATGTAAAATTAAGAACTGACTGAGTGTCTTGAATTCAAAGCCTGGTTTCAATGGGTGGCTGTGGTCAAGTCACTTCTCTCTCAGCCTCTGCTCCCTGGCTGGAAATATAGGGTAAAGGCAATAGGGCTGACTGGACAGTTGATGAAAGTAGACTGTGTCCCACTAAGTTATCAGCCTGAAGGCCTATCATGAAGACTCCAACCATCTTTCCAAAGATTATGGAAATGGATGCCATCTTAGTCCCACAGGTGGCTCCCACTGAACCTTACTTCCTGCCTATTTCCTGCCCATCAAACATGACCTGTGGCTTGCTAGCTAGCCAGTCTAGCCCCCAAAGTAGAATATAACCTACAGTTGGATGGATGTTTTATGTAAAAAGAAGACATTCACTGAGACACAGATTCTGTTTGCGATTACAATTGGGTAGAAGGAATCATGGGTTGTTTTGCTTGATTGATTTGTTTTATTGTATGTGCCAGGGTCCATGCTTGAACCTGTGACCCTTACCTTGGCAGGTAGAGAAGCTTCCCCAGCGCCATACGGTAGCCAGGTTGGATTATAACATTCCCTCTTTATGCCTGGTACCTTGCCTTGCTTGACTCCTCCCCCCTGGATCCCTCATTGGCTCCCAGCAGAATAAAAGGCATGATGGGAGGAACTGCAAGTTGCGGGACATCAGCTCTTATCTGTGATCCTGCTGGCACATTGTCTGTCGTCTAGTCATCTTATCACTTGGTCTAACTGCTCTTTTGCCTGCTTCTTGTCTAGTTCCCTCTGGCTCTGTTCCCCCTTTCCCCTCCTGGTAGCTCTGGTTATCTTGCCCCCTTGATTCCTGTACCCCTGTCTTGCATTAGCAGTTCCTTAGCTTGTTCTTACACCTGCTGTGGGTTTGTCTTACTGCGGTCTTGCTCTTGTGTAGGGATTTACCCCCCTTCTCTCTAAGGTCTATACTTTCCTCTCTGATATTCTGTTCTCTCTGCCTTGCTCTCTGCTTGTCTCTGGTTTCCTAATAGCAGCCTTGCTTCTGTCCAAGGTTGTATATAGGATTCAGCTCCTGAGGCCTGCTCCCCTTTATTACTGTTCTCCTGCTTATTCGTGGTCCGTGTTGTCCTATTTCTCTGGGTCCTTTCTAGGAGCCCAGCTATGTTGTTGGCCCTCTGAGATTCCTGTATCCCTCTCTAGGTTCCTGAGTCCTCGTCTGGTATAGATTGTTTGTGCCCCCAGGCCTTGTCTAGCTATGTTCCCCATCCCTATTCCTGTGCTCTGTCTCTCCTGTTCTCTTGTGTCGCTGTGACTCAGGTTAGTGCCTTCCTTGTCTCCCCTTCAGATTGTGTCCCCTCTCCGATAATGTGGTTGTGCTTCTGGCCTTCTCTAGTCCTAGTGAATTCACCCTCTGGCTCTTCCTTAACCTTGTCGTCTTATCCTGCTTCCCTATAGCTCTTGCATTACTAGACTCCCTCTCTCCCTGCTCTTCCCTGGCCTCTGTTGTCTTAACATCTGCCTTTTGTGCCACCTCTAGTTTCCCTAGTCTCTTTCTTGTCCCAGTCCTACACCCTCTATCACTGTGGGCTCTTTTAGACGAGACGAAAATGGCGGCTGAGCCCTTTATCAGCCGCCATTGTTGCCACTCGTCTAAATCCCCGGTGCGCTCTAACGCTGGATTTCCGCCACGTGAAGCCAGCCCGGCGATCCTGCCCCCTTCAAGGCAGATTGCCACTGTGCCGGCTTCACACCGCACTTCCGGGTTCCTTCCCAGATTGCGCATGCGCAGAAGGGCGCGCATGTGCACATGCACTCTACGCCGTGTCTAATGCTCTTCTGAACATCAGACACGCGTAGAGAGGAAGGCCGGTGTCCGATGGCGGTATTGAAAGATCCCGCTTGTGAGCGGGATCGTTTAAAAGCGCCCTGTGTCTGTCCAGCTCAGCGCTCCCTTCCTAATATTGCCTTGTGTCAAGTCCTTCTCGATCCTCTTCCTCAGGTCCCTGCTCTGGGTTACTGTTCCAGTGCCTTGTTCTCTCTCTTCCAAGCACTAGCCTGGTTCCCACTATCTTCTTTCTCAGCCTCTTCATTGTAGTTTGTCCAAAGTTTTTTTATGGTCCTCTCTAGTCTGTTCTGGTGTCTGGCTGACCGTGCCTGATAATTCGGAGCCCGATGAGGAGCTATTGGTTATCCCCTAGGACTGTTTGCCAGCTATAACATCCTGAGGGCTATTGTTAACCCAGGCCCGGGCTGCCATGGGCACTTCCCTGTCTGTGTCATAGTTCTCCTCTGTTTCTCTTACCACACTATTCCCTCTCACTGTATCCGGTTGCCTTGAGCTAGCTGTCCTGTGCCCCCTGCTGGTCACTGCCCTCCTTACACCCCCGTCCCCTGACAGTATGACACCTTATACACAAGTCACTTTAAAAATTGGAGCTGATATGAACACCAAATTTTATAGTCACAAATATTATTCACCTATTCAGATAGTTCTTCAAATACCTGAGTAAATACTTGCTGCTGAAATAAAATTCATTTCTTTGGTTATTTCACTTTGGAATTCGGACACTGATTATTTCAGTTATTTTGGTTAATTCTGTTCACATATTTGGTTATTCCACCAAAGAACTGAACCAAAATAGCCAAATCAAATATCTGAAATTAATATAAATAGATCAGAAATGAATACTTATTTGTATCCATTTTGTCCAGACAGAAATGAAGTGGGCAAATTTGTTGAACATATTTATTTGCCGAGTTACTCATTTCATTTCTACTTTATATAACTGATAAATCTAAAAAATGTCAAAGAAATGTGGACTCTATCCCCACCAGTCATTGCTTTGTGCCTGGTGAATACCAAAGTGGATTGGATCTGAAGCTTATAGTAGCCACCGCCCAACCCACAAAAATAATGAGTATAATTTAAAATGCGGTTTCCTTCACCAAAAGACCTGGCTAAGAATGTTTTGAAATACAATTTTAGAAGGTTCCCTTTACCCACTATTGCAGCCAGGTGGGCAGGAGAATTAGTTATCTATCCAGATATTAAGGTCAAATGAAAGTGAGCAGTAATTAACCTTTCCTATCTTCATAGCAGGTGGTTGGCTCCAATGCACACAAGTAATTCTAAAATGCAGAAATTTCTTCTGAACAACCTGTCAGAGCCTGTTCTTTTCTTTAACTAATGAAATATTACACTATCTTCCAGTCCTTTTAAAAGAGTAGCCAAGAAAGCATTTAGAGCTCTGACCACTGAATATTACATATCCTTTGGGTGAGTAGATAAACATGTAAAAATACCTAGCAGAAATGGATGGTGTTTCTTAGAGTTGCAAATTCAGTTCAAGTATTCATGTATTTCAGTAGATATCTGAATTCACACACCTTTCAAAGTTCAGCAAATCTAATTGTTCAGCGTTCATTTAGCACATCACATAACACGTGTTAATCAATCAACAGCTTATACATTTAAGACACAATTACCAAACAACGCATGAGCAATGAACCAATAACGAGTGAACAAATGACCAATAAAGCAATGAACAAATGACCAATGAAGCAACCAAAAAATTAACATGCACACTTTAAAAACAATTTTGTAGTATCTGAACAAAAGATTCGATATGAATCCAACCATTTGTATATAGATTTTTGGATATCCACTCTAGACCTAGTCAAAAGCCAACACCCTGGAATCAGACCAAAAATAAAAATCCACACAGAACTTTTTGTTCAATAAATTTTGGGATCTGCAGATGGTGTCATAATTACTCGTAAGGCATAAATGTACCTTCAACTGTCTTTAGTATTGTGGAGGCCATTTAAAAATAAAGGTTGGTTTAGGGAGAGTCAAATCTTTGCAAATACATTAAACAAATCATGCAAAAAATTAAAGATGAAAATGTGAAAATCTTTTCTCCCACAAATAAAACTTGTTTTCAAAATAAGAGTTTGAGTTAGGGTTGAAATGACTCTTCTTGGTGGATTTCTTCCTGTTCTTTCAGAACCTGCCACTTCAGTCTGGGTCCATCGGAATGCAGGCCAGCTATGAGCCAGTTCGCATTCCGATGGAAATACCGACTGGAAACCCTGCTTCCCCTCGATTGCCATTTTGTCCACATGACCGAATTTTACCCCTACTGAATAACCACAAGATTAACCACATGTTAAGCTGATGAAAGGAAGCAGTGATGTGGGTTTTCTGGAAAATTCTGAATTGGAAAATCTTCCAGAAAGTTTTCCAATGCAAATTTTCTGATTTTTTTTCCCAATGTCCTAAATCGATTGGGATTCGATTTAGCATATTTATTTGACTTGTACTTAGTAAACAAAATTCCTACACTATGTTAATTTTATGTGCTGGATAAGTATCTCAAAAGTTTTTATAGTAACCAAAAGTAGGTGAACTGATATATTTAATTAGGAAACAAATGTTATGTATGAAACAATGCATTTTTAGAACTGGATTTTTTTTAAAAAAAATTAAATGTAGCGAAAAAGTTTCCATTACAGAAAGTTTTCTGCCCCACATCACTGAGAGGAAGTTAAATATATGTTTCCTCATTTTTACAGCCATTGTGGCTGGACACAAAACAACTTAGACCTTGGAATGGTCATTGACAGACAGAAACCATTTTTTTCCTGACCTGCATAAATTGATTAAGAGAACGGAACCCGGCATTACAGCAGCCTTTAAAATATTCCATATAAAACAGTTCATCTCAGCCATGCTCTCACAGGCTGTGTGTATTAAGTAAAAGCAGAAGATGAGAATGACCAACCAAGCAAATTACGGACCTCTGTAAAGGTCAGGGGAGCACTGCATACCTTGGAAAGGGTGCAAAATCTCATTATTGTGGCTGAGGCTGGAGAGAGGACAATAGTAATGGGATTTTTAACGTGAGCAGAGAATGGAATAAATGAGTCATTCGCGTAATAATCTTCAAGCTGTAATCTTGTGATATTTCTTGAATGCCAGATTTAACCACCTTTTCTGGTTATCCCATTAGGGTGAACTCGCTGAGCTATTCCAAGCACATTATGTTGTGCAATTTTTCTAATGTTAATCGTGAACTCCGTTATATTTCTTTTGTTTTAAATTATTGTGCTTTATCATTATCACTCTTTTAAAATAACAAACAAACACGCATAATATGTCCAAGAGTGAGCTGCTCATCTTCCCCTCTAAACCTCTCTCGTCCTTCTCCCTCTCTATTTCCATTGTTGGTGTCACTACGCAGCTGGTCCCTCAGGCGTGTAACCTAGGATCCATCTTTGATTCCTTCCTCTCCTTTATACTAGAGTTGAAATTAGTACCTGTCGAATATCCAGTACCTGAAACAAAATGAATATCTTGTGTACTTTTTGGTACCTGAGCCAGTTTTTGAGAAGATACCTTAAAATACCGACAACTGGTATAACAAAATACAGATTTTTTCATCCTGAGTTCACCCCCAATTTTGGGATTTTTTTTTGTGTATCATTTTGGGTTTCTAGGTAATTTCAGGTACTTGGAAAATTGGTAACCGAAATATTGTTGGTTTGAGAACACAATCATTATTCGGATACTGATTCATATGCATGAAATGATACCCCAAAATGCAGATATTAATAATCTTTATTTTTATATAGTGCCCCCCTGCAAATGGCAGTTGCAACGCTTCACATATAACAAATTAACACTACTTTTAATCCTCACAACAACCCTGTGAGGTAGGTTAGGCTGAGAGAATATTGTGACTGGCCCAAGGTCTTCCAGTGAGTTTCTGGCTAAGACGAGACTTGAACCAGGATCCCCCCCTACCTCCTGATCTAAGTACTGTGCACTTAGCCATTATACCACGTGGGTACCAAGTCAGGTACTGCTGCCATCTTCCATGTGGACCCCATCCTCCAGGCACGCTCTGTGCGCTTGCATACCTGGCCCAGGAGTTCCAGCTAGCCAAGCCTAACGAACTGATTGTTGCAATGCACCTGGGCCCCCATAGCAGCTGCTTAGGAGGCTCTCCAAGCCCCAACCTCTCTGTCCTCGCAATAGACCTGCAAGCCACAGCTACAGGGAAGACTGACCTGCCTGGATCTCCTCAGCCCCGTGCACTGCTCTGGATACCTTCCCCTTTTCTGTTTGGACTTTGGGGTGATTATAACTAAAACCCTTTGTTGAGAATGCCATTTTTATGACTGGACTGAGATAAGATTAATGTTACCTCTGACATTCTTCTTGGACTTTTCCAACAGGGTTGCTGCGAATCCTCCCATTTTCTTGCCACTGAACCTCTACAGGAAACTACTGTGCATCATACGTGGTTTCCTTTTGTCTGTGATTCGGGAACTCTGTGACCGGTACCTGTTTCAGCTCCACATTGCTCCTCAGATTTAGTCTGTTGCTTAAGGCCCGTCACTTTTTTCTGTGCAATGCTGCTAACATCCAGCCCTTCCATACTGTTCCCGCCGACAAAACTCTACTTCACGCTCTAGTCATCTCTCGCCTTGACTACTACACCCTTCGACTTGCTGGCCGTCCCCAAACTCATCTTAGCTCACTTCTGTTTGATATTCTGCTGACAAGACCATCCACTTCCCTGGCTGTTTGATCACGTTCAACCCATTTTCTGTTTCTTCACTGGCTCCCTCTCCCCTTCATTTCCAGAACCTCCTCCTTGTCTTTAGCTTCCAGGCTCTTCATGGTCTTGCTCTTCCCTAGCTCTCTGCCATCATTTTCTGCAATTGAGGAACTCTGGTCCTCTTCTGCCACTATCCTCACCGGCCTCAGAGTCTCCTGACTGACCTACCACCCACCACCCACCCACGGAGCAATCGGCAGTGGAGTCCCTTGCTCCGTGGGTGGGTAGAGATGGGTGTTGCGCAGGAGCATGCACACACCACCACCCACTGCAAGTGATATTTACACAGACGCCTCTACCCATCTCCACCCAGAGAAACTGCGTGGAGGCATCTCATGTGGTGCCCTGTACCATGTATAATAAAATGTAACACCCATTTTATCGGTGTTGGAGCGTCTGTGTAAAAAGGGCCATCGTTCCATTAGCAGCTATTAGCCAGATAGGATTGGGGAACAAAACTCGTTACTGTCGGGAGCCTGGGGATGACCCACAGGGAATGGATAGCATGGTGACCTGTTGGGTGCTTCTCCTAGGCCCCCGTGATTGGCTACTGTCGAGACAGGATGCTGGGCTCGATGGACCGTTGGTCTGACCCAGTCTGGCACTTCTTACGTTCTAATGTGCAGACCCGCTCCCCTTTTTCAAAAGTGCGCTGACACGGACCACGTTACCTTGGAAAAGGACTGAGCATGTGTAGAATGGCCACAGTGGCTATTTACACATGCACCAAGCTTTAAAAAAATAAATAAATTCTGGAATCTTGTGAGATCTCAAGATGTCGCTGATAGTTCTCAAGTCTCACGAGAATCAAACCGATTCTTGTTTCAGCGCTATAACGCAGTCCTCAACGTGACTCCCAAATGCTGTGTTATAACAAGGGGTGTTTTCAGACGTGATGGGGCGGCTTCGCCCCGTTCCGAAAACAACCCAGAGATTCCCCGCCGGGATCACCCAGGCACGGCAAACAGACGTGCCGGGGATCCCGGCAGGGAATAAGGGAGGGGACGGGGCCGCGCGGTGCAACATGCAGCCGCACGGCCCTGCCCCCTCCACGCTGCCTCACCGCCCGCCCTCCAGGGAGATGGGCAGGGCACAGTGACCACATGTAGGTATTCAGCGTGGTTCACTGTGATCTCGTCACGTCTGAAAACATCCACGGTTGCACCGTGCTAACTTTGGAACAGACGTGCATCTGGATGAATAGATTGTGCTGGAGAAAAACTTTACCTGTAATCCTGAAGCCACCTACAAACAGTCCCCTATATAAACGGGTGGTTTAATTCCACCCAGGTCCAATTCCGTTAAAACTGGACGTTTCATTCAGTCCAATTGAAATTAGGACTGAACAAAATAAACTAAATTGATATTTTGGTTGGAATTCTGACCAGAAAAATCAATAAGCCATTCTGATTTTGCTGAAATGTCTGTGAAATTGGAATGGGTTAATTCAAACCAGCCCTGTTTCAGGATCTTAGTCTGGTTATTCTGAAGTATGTAACAATAGTTCCTTACATGCCCGAGGGCTGATTGCCCCCTGGAGACCAGGGACAGTTTAACAGGCTAATTTGTTGTTCCAGTTTTTATCGATTGTAATATTCTTCTTCGATTCCTGTGCTAGTGTGCGCTGTCATTTTATTGCACCCCTAGAGGTGGCTACATTTCAGTGTCAGCAAAAGCATATAATCTTATGTTGTGCATTTAGAGCCAATAAGCCAAAAAGTGCGATATGAATACACCGATTGGTTTACCCTCTGCAACAAAACTCTACCCAACTGTGCAAATACCATGGAAATTGCTAGTCTCTACGTGTATTTAAGGGTTGAAATTTGGTGTATGATTATTATTATTATGATGATGATGCACTTTAGATATCCAAAGCGTCATTTGGTCAATGTTTTTCCTTCCTCCCCCACAGCCTAATAAACTCTGTAAATACCATCTTACAAGCCATTTCAGGCACATAACATGACCCATGATGGGGAGAAAGTGCAATAATTCAATTGCAAATGCAAAAAAGGAAGGTTTATACACTTTTAATTTCAGACGTGTGCAAAATTGCATCATTTCGGAAATGTATTCTTTTCAAGATTGCTTTTCCTGGAAAATTATTATTCTTTCAAAACTGTGTTGCTCTGAAGCAGTGACAGCATCTACAGCAGGGGTGGGAAACCTCTTCCCTTCCAGGGAACAATTTGACAATTAGTACAAGCTCCGAGTGCCGCATACAGCTGGGAGTAGAGGTACTTAGGGGATACACTCGGGAAGAAGGGGTCCAGATCATGGACACATGTCACAGATCTGTCCCCTATTCCTTGTGTGCATACCTTCATCTCTGCTCCTTTCACCTGAGCTCAGTCTTTCAGTGCTTGGGGGTAGGAAACTGGATTTAGGCGCAAAATCCAGAAATGGGACAGGGACCAAATACAAACTAACCATGGGCTGCATTTGGTCCCCAGGTCTAAGGTCCCCCATCCCTGATCCAGAGCTTCTTTAGGGTATGAGTAAAGCTTCCTTATAAGGAACCTAGGAAATATATTCCCTAAGCTTTGTTTCCTATTTAAAAGCAATAGTAAGAATTTAATTCACGTTTTAACCACCCACTGCGTTTAACATAGTGTTTGTTTTCCAAACCATATTCACAGCCAAAAATGCCCAACCGTGCATTACAATGAGCTTTTTAAGAAGTCCAATTCTGCTCTTGTTTGGGAAGCAAAATCCAGCATGCCCATGACATTTTGAAATAGGCTGCTTATAAACAGGTAGTCTTTATAACAAATGGCCCTGGGAAAAATCAATTTAAGACCCAATTTCATTCTTGTTAAAGATATTAAAAACACACATAATTTGGGCAGAAGCTCCCCTGCTAATCCCTCTAGGATAAACAGCACAACTCTGACTGAGATGCATTTGTGTACATGGTAATTATCTCTTCATAGTCATTTGGGTTTCAATGACTTTATACATATACATATACATATATAATGTTTACATTGTTCCGCTAATAGAAAATAGTCAAATATTTCATGTGAAATCTTTTAGCTTTCAGCTCCAAAAGAGTGTCATTGTATCATAGCGTGTCCTTCAAATGCATCATGGAACGCCACTAAGTTGTCACAGCAATCATATAAGACAGATTCTGGTCCTTGCTCAAAAGAAACCTATTTCTGCACCATATGCCTGACTTCATTTGAATACTGATTACTCTGCTGTTCAGAGGTACAGGCAGGTGTCTCTAACCTATTGGGTGGATGGCAGGAAAAGGATTCCACCCCAAAGGCGGCCCACAGCTGTTTACTCTGAGTGACAGGATTTGCAGGTGAGCTGCAAATTAATTGATTCTCTCTCCCCGCCACAATATAAGAAGGGGTTAGAAGGTGGCTAGACCTGGCACTGAGAGGCAAGTTTTTTTTACAGGAAGATGAAGCTAATCTTCTTTCTTTCCTCTAACCTTGTCAGAAATAAGAACTTGACTTTGGCTGAGGAAAGTGCTCTTGGAATTGAGTCCGACCAGCAAGAGGACAGAACATCCTTAACATTTAGCCCCCCTCTTTTAGAATCAAGGCACAACACATTCAAGACCTACAGAATATCACTGGGCTCTGATTGCCATGTCACACACACCTGTAGCCAAAAATACTGCTTCTAATTTACACAACTCATTATAAAGCCCTGTCCTTTACTGGATGGGGGGGATATTTTTTCCATCAAGGGTTGGTTTAAGGCATCCCCACCAACATTTGATGGAGAGAAACAGGCATGCAACATGTCCCCCGCCCCCATTCCAAGGTTGTGTGCATTTATGAAAATTTGTAATAGCCCGCTCACTAACTTGGGGGCTGAGCTAGAAAAAAAGGTTATCGGTACTAGAGGTGTCATGTCCACATGTCTGTATGTGCAGGATTGATAGTTCAAGCTAAAACTCAGACTAAAGTTTGACCTATTAGAAAGTCAAAATTCTCAAATAGGTGCACTGACATTGACTTTGTCTTTTAAAGTCAACTCAGAGCATTGGAGAAGGAAGCAACAACAGTCCCTTTCAGCTCAGTAAAGAATCATCTCTCATAAATATACAGCCACCCCTCTCCTAGCTTTTTAGTTTTCCTCTTGATCCCAGGCACACAGCTCCCTCCTCCCTGGGTGTTACGAGGCCTGAAATTAACTATCGCAGCTAATGCTGTTTCCACTGGAAACAGGTCATTCACACAAGGAACAAACTTACCATTTTTTCTCCATTTCCCACTATTTTCCAGCTTTCTATGGTATTTCACTAGTTGGGTAAATTGTTCGGTAGATCAGACACCCAAGCAAGACAGGACTCTTGCTACCCTTTACCCACCTCACTCTGGGGGTGCCTTTCTCGAAGTACCCTGGGTTCTCCGGGGGAGAGGGGGCAACAATGGAGAGGGTGTTCTCGGTGGCTGCACCTAGGCTGTGGAACTCCCTCCCGGCTGAGGCCCGGATGGCCCTTCTTTTCAACAAATATGGTGGGGGAGATGGGTAAAGGGAGGGGGGGTAGAGGGTTAGGGGGGGTAGGTTGTTATCTTCTCCCATCAATGTTTGTTTTTATTGTTCAAGATTGTTTTTATATTGTTATTTATTTATTTTTTTATGTTGTAAGCCACTCCAAGCTGCTCTGGCAGGAGGGGCGGGGTATTAAGCTTTTGTAAATAAATAAATAAATAAATAAATAAGCAATGCAAAACAAATGGAGTAGAGCTAACAATATGGTTTATATAGTTCTGGCTAAGAGGCGTAAAATTGACGGAAAGTGCTGTAAAGTGTCGTAAAATGACAAAATATCAGAAATTGATGAAAATGACAGACTGGCGAAAAATGACCAAAACTTTCAGGCTCCAATCTCACAATGGCAGAAGCCAGGAATCACTGACTGTTGAGGAAATATTGACAAACAGTTGCAAGTGATTCCGAAAGGCAGGTATTTCCTGATGGTAAGAGATCACTTCCTCTCACCTCAGCTCTAAATTGTTACCTTCCTTTGTTCTTTGATAGTGGTGCTTATCCCAAGCTTGTTACAGTAAGAAAAGGTGCCCCACCCCTTCCTCCCAGCAATCAATAAACATTAATGTCAGGCAGGGCAGAGTCAGCCAGTTCCTTTTACATCTAGATTAATGAGGTGGTAATGATCTCCTTTGTTTGCTCGTCCCCATACAAACCTTATACTTCTGGGAAGGTGGCACAAGATAACAAAATCCATTCCTGGTAGGGGTGTGCACCAGGCCCCCATATCGTTTTCGTTATCATTGTTAACGACAATGTCATTTTCATTATCATTGTCGTTATTAGTATTGGTATAATTTCAAACAAAAAAAATATTTTTGGTATCGGTATCGATTCCCATCTGCAAATATTTATACAGTATGTCTATTCCATTTTCTAATATATATAATAAAACAGACTAGCCTAAATACCTATATAATAACTAATCTCTCTATATATGTACACAACTAATATCTATCTAAATCTAAGGGAGATACAACAGCTGTGGTGTATATAGTATGGACCTATATGAAAAAGACCATGGGATTGACCATACCATTCCGACCAGAAACCGCACTACTGGGATTATACCCGGAAATACCTCTAATGAAACACCACCAAGAAATCTGCCCACTTATGACTCTAGCTGGACTAAATATCATTGCACGTAACTGGAAAACAGCAAAAAACTTATCAGAGATCGAATGGATAAAAAGACTTTGGTATATGTATTCAATGGAGAAAACAGCAGCAACACAGGACAATAAATCGAAGAAATTCACTACAAGATGGTTCTCCTGCATAGAGAACATACAAGGACACGCGGTCAAAGATTAAACTTGATCATACCTGGTGGATTATAACATATAAGGGACAATAAAAACATACCAACGGAGCAAGTTATATTGTTAGTAGACTTAGATTTGTAAGTTATTGAATGTTTTTTATGTTTATGAAAAAATAAAATAAAATCTTTATTAAAAAAATAAATAAATAAAATAAATCTAAGGGAGACGGGAAGAGAAAAGAAAAACTATTATCTAATCAATTATCTATATAACTGTTCTAACCTAATCTATATATCTATATCTAATCTATACTACTATATATAATGTACAGGGGGGAGAAGGGCAGGGAAAGGGAGAAGGTAAAATGTACGGTATGAGGAAGAAAAGGTATTGGTAATACAATGAGGGCTAGGGAGGATTTTTTTGTGCAAACACCACAGTTCTGTAAAAACGCAACCTGACAAGCAGAGCTCTCACAGAACAGAGAGAAAAGGCCTGGCCCTCCAAGGGTTGCAGTGCCCTCCCCCAGAGTACCCCTGATTGGTTGTGGGAGGCATCAGGCATTGAGCAATCACAGAATGCCATGAGACTGCTGGGGCCTGCTTGCGCTGCTCATTGGCCAGCGATACATCCATTATATACTGCTGAGCTGCTTGCCCCCCCAACACAGGCACAGTTCAAGAGTTCAACCCTGTCTAGGGCGCCGAGATGCCTGCTCCCTCCTCCCCTCCCCACATTTTCCCTCCAAAACCCAACTGCCACAGCACTGATAATAACGACAAAGATAACAAGACTGTAAGCCTTAGGGACAGGGACCGTGTCTATTTTATTACTTTGTAAAGTGCCAGGTACACTGCTTGCGCTATATAAATGTTTGTTAATAATAATAATAATAATAATAACAACAACATTGTTGTTTTTATTATCATTATGCTCGGTTGTCGTTTTCATTATTGCAATAAGAAAAACGAAAGTGACAATTTTCGTTATCGTTATTGTAATAACAAAAAGAAGCATGCGTACCCCTAATTCGTGGACTGAGGGAAAAGGTTTGGTTGGAGGGTATGATGTGGGGGCCCCAGGATCATCATATTTAGGGCCCTAAGTGTGTGGGGTGGGGAAGGAGCCAGCCAGCATCAGTCGGGGTTGTAGGGTAAAGAAGGTTAGGAGGAATTGAGATTAGAAATAGGTGGTGCTTATGCTATTCCACTGCCTCTCCATCTGAGCCAGGCTACCCTAGGTCAAGAGGTGGCTACCAGAATGGGAGTCGGAGTTTTAGGGTGAGAGGGTATGGTGTGCTGGGATGGGGAGGAGAGGAGGCAGAGTCTACCTGAGCGGGTGGTGGGTCACAGTGAGGCAGAGAGAGGAAGTCTAGCCGACCCACCCAAGCACTTGCAGGTGAGCGAGGGAGACCATTCTCCTTGCTCTGGCACGCCCTCTCAGGTAGACTCCGCCTCTCCATCCCAGTGTACAGCACAACCGTGTCAGAATGGCTCTACCCTTCCACTTCCTCAACCCACAGGGCAACCTGGGGCAACTGCTGTTTTATCTACTTCCATTCACAGGGCAGTGTGCAGGGTGTCCACTCCTTCACAGTCAGGCCCCAAACATGGCCACCTCTAGGGCCCCCTGGAGAGTTCCCCCAAGGAAGTGGGGATACAGGGAAGGGAATGGGGCCACCAAGGGCCCCGCGTTAGATCTTTGTCCTGGTCCCTGCAAAGTCTAAGGGTGGCCCTGCCAGTTTCTCTGCCCCCATGAGTCCTGCCCACATCTGCAGCCCAAGGAAGCTGTCTAGCTCTCCCTAATAGTAGAGATGGCCCTGAGCTGTGCAGCAGCTGCAGTGCAAGCTCTGAGATCCTGTGGTAGAATGAGGGGGCAAGGGAAACTCACTAACACTGAGCATTGGTGCCTCCACACTATTGTGTAGCCAATGTAATCTGGCCCTGCAAGACTCTTACATCTTGATGCTGTATCCTAAAATCTCTCACTGCGCCTGTGAGGAGCAAACCTATTATTCATTCTATTCATTTTACAGCTAAAATGGGATACAGAAAAATTTGGAGGCCAAGGAAGTATCGAAAAACAGGTTTGCGAAGGCCTCGGATGCCCTGCCGATGGGAGCTGCAGAAGCACTTAGAAAAATTGCCTGCCTATGCATGGAAAGGGTTTCCATTTTCAGAAGGGATAAGAAGGATGCTGCTGGCCTGGGAGATACACAGCCAGTCAGTCATCCCAATGCTCTCTTACCTGGATTTCAGCTCTGCAACACAACTAACCTCTTACAACACCAGCAGCCTTCAAAACGCCCCAGCCCTTGCAAAGAATTTATTTTCAAAAATGCTCTTTTCTTCTCCCCCTGCCCCAAGGGTTCAAGACTGTTTAGAATTTCCTCCGCCCTTTTCAACTGTACAAACTGGCCTAGAATAAAATACAATTAAAAGAGCAGAGGCAAAAAATCCCCCCCTTTCTCGCATGCATCTCCAAAATCCGTGTAATGCCTTCTAGGCAATTAAAAAAAAAAAAAACAAGAAATGTCTTATGGCATTACTATAATAATCCATGTCAGCAGCTGAGCGCTCCGGCGCAACCTCACTAGAGCAGATTAGTCCGTGTCCACACATGAAAAGCTAAGAATAACAAAAGGCAACAGATTTCAGTTTCCAGTTTACAAGGAGTTATTACAAGGAGGATTATGATTTTCTCACACAATTCTTCTAGCACATAGTCAAGGGGGTGGGGGAGAGTTGAATAGTCAAGGTAATAATCATTCAGCACCCACTGTAAGTGGGTAGTTCAGAGTGGACATGGAACAGGAGGTTTGTTGTGGTGACTGCCTGGACATGCCAGGGCAAGAGGAATAGTCTCCCTTACCCACCAGCTGCAAGTGCTTGAGTGGGTTGACTAGGCTCCCGCTCCCAGCCTCCCCACCCCCTCAGGTAGGCTCTGCATCTTCTCCCCATCCCAGGACACCATACCCTCTCACCTTACAACCCTGACTCCCATTCTGGTGGGCCTAGGGCAGCCTGGCTCAGATAGAGAGACAATGGAAGTGCATAAGCAGCACCTATTTCTAATATCTACTCCTCCTACCCTACCCTTCCCTGACTTTGATGCTGGCGGGCTCCTTCCCTGCCCCACACACTTGGTAGGGCCCTAACATATGCCTGATCATGCCTCCTCCCCCCCCCCCCATCTTTTTGTTCAGTTACAAAAAGCAGGGTATTGGTTAGTGTCATGTGTACAAATATCCTTAGTGAACAAAGTGTTGGATTTGGACCTCGAATACTAGGGTTCAAAGAGGGTCCAAGCCATGGATTCACTGGGGGTGTCGTTAGACATAACGCTGGTTCAGTGTCCTGTAACACAGTGCCCTACCGTTACAGTGTCCAGACATACCGTCAACACAGTGTTCACCCCAAACACTGGAAGTGAACAACTGCCAGGTCTGGACAGTTTAATCAGAGTTTGAGGTGAACACTGTGTTGACGGTATGTCTGGACACTGTTACAGAACACTGAACAGCGTTATGTCTAAGGACACCCCAAGTGATCTTGGGCACGTTGCTGTGTCTCAGCCTCAGAACTTCACCTGTAAAATGAGAATAAGGCCGCTTTTAGATGAGCATGGTGCAGGCTCGTTCGACTTTTAAAAATCCTGAGAGCGGGGATCAGATGAGACATTTTGCACGTTAACGTTGGTCACGTTCACGTGCGCTAAACTGTCTTGATCAGAAATCCAATCGGAAATTCATTCCGTTCGGAATTCTGGCAGCTGCTTTGATTTTGTGAAACTTTTCTATGAAATTGGAATGAACATTTCAAGCAAACACTAGGCTATGCTGACTTTCGCTTGACTGGATGCTATTTTGCCTTCCCCAATGCATGCAAACACATATTTACTCTGTCCTTTCTTAGAGGATGGGAAGAAGCAGAAGAAACCAGCAACACTGGGTCTCTAAATGTTGGATGTGGAGAACCAATTATACAAATCTATTTTAAAAATAAATACCGGCTTTTTTAAAAAGCCTTACACTTTGTTACACAAAGCAATCTTCTAAAGTGCATACGGTGGCACCATGGAGCTAAATCTTATCCTAGTTCCAATTTTATACAAGCATACTCCACGTACTGTATGATTCAAAATGAGATACAATATGCAATTATTGTTTTAAAATAAAAGGCCATATTTCATAGCTGTGTGAATGGAGATTTCAATGTTCCCAGCTTAAGATGTAGTAGTTGCAGATGCTAAATTCCAGAAAATGAGTTACTAAAACGTCAATGTCCCTCTACCACGTTTAACTTTAATATACCTCAGACGACTCCCCAAATCACATACCACAGTTCAAGAGAACATGAAACATAGTGTGCTTTTTTGATTAGTTTCCACATACTCTGCTATCACCAGTTCACCTGTACAATAGCTCATAGATTTTACTGCAGGTATAATCACTGTAATTATAAATGGGAGTATAATGGCAATTCTTTTTATTTTTTCTCTGCACAATTACCAGATTTTCTCTACAATAAAAGCGAGAATTGCAGTAAGTGGAGTTAAGCTAAACTTACTAAGTTCAGAAAGTTCAGTACAGATTTCTTTTTTCTCTAATGTTCATGAATCTCTTTGGATTCAGAGTTTGTCCCTGACTGAGACAGGAGTCACACATGAAGCTCAGGCAACAAGTAGATCTCCTAAAATCTGGATGAATTTAAGAGCTCTGTTGGACCTGCCAAAAAGCTTACAGAATTCCTCATTAACTGCCCAAAGCATTGTGCATGTCTACACTGAATGCTTGCCAATGTTCCAGCTGCCTTACATGGGGGAAACCATTGAGTTTGGTCACACGAACCCAGGAGGAACCCATGAAGCGAACATGGGTTTGTGGAGGTTTGCAAAGTTGTAAAACACAGGAGGGTGTGCAATATGCTGAAACTCAGCACGTATGTCAAGGAACACAGGAGTGTTTGCAATATGCTGAAACTCAGCACATATGTCAAGGGTGGCCAAAGTTTCCATGTTCAAGAGCTGTGTACTGAAATATTCATTTGGCCAAGAGCCGCAAGGCACACAGAAATACACACACATGCGCGCACATACACGCACGGGGCTGAAACTCGTTCTCCATATTTTCTCATTTCCCAATGAGAATCACGTTTCTTCTTTCATTATGGGAAACAAGAACAAACCAAGAAAAAGGCCAGATCCTTGTCAAAAAAATGAGAAATATCAAGAAAAATTAAAAATTAAAAAGTACTTACTGCAGGGCTGCTGGCTTTTGGTCTGGTGGCTACTTGCTGCTCCCTACTGCACTCTGCAAAGCTCAGCTTGTGCCCAACAGTAAATTATCTGAGTGGGGAGGGGAGCAGGGAAACCTCTTCCCAGCTGTGTGCAACATTCTACCAGTCTCGTTTCCAGGGGGACCAATATCAGAGCAGCACACAGTGGTACACCCCTGATCAGTCCTCCTGGAAACAGGGACCAATTAGAGTGTTGCACACAACTGGGAAGATGCGTCCCTGCTCCCCTCCCCACTCAGAGAATTTACTGTGGGGTCCCAACTAAGCTCTGCAGAGTGCAGCATGGTGGAGGAGGCAGAGAGCAAGCTCAGCTCTCTGCACAACACAGGTGGAGGCAGGCAGCAGGAAGCAGCCACCAAACCGGAAGCCAAAAGCATAAGGATGAGGTAAGTCAGCTGGTGTCCTGGGATGCCCCAATGCATGTGTGCGTGCTCTCTTTAAAAAAAACAAAAACAAAAACTTTTTTTTTTTTTTTTACAAGAAATCCTGCATGATCTTGCACTGGGACTGAGATTTTGTTGAGATTTCAGCCTGTGTTCGATCTTGCAAGAACTTTCTTATGAGAGTTCTTTAAATTCTCGTTTAAGCCCTACACACAAACCTCTCCCGCTTTGTGACTGGCTGGCAGAGAGACTGGTGGTGATTGGATGGCAGAGCTGTTGAGAATTGGGTGCTATGAAGAAAGACAAAGGACCATTAAGCCAGCATGAAGTCCAGGACCAGCCCTGGCTGAGAGTAGGGATGTGCGAATGTGGTTCAGATGTTCGGAGTTTGAAACAAACTCGGTCTGTTCGAATGACCAAACCGAACGTTCGAACTGAACTCGAAAACGACCAAACAGTTCGGTCATGTTCAGATGAGTTCGGGGGCGGGAAAAACATGACTGGAAGGCCCATTCGAGTGGGAAAAACATGATTGGAAGGGGGAGGCAGCTGAGGAGCAGACTTCCTGGCACCAGGGGTGGTCTCAGGGCCAAACAGTACAGATACCGAAAAAAATCTTTGAATTCGGTATCGGTATTGATAGCGCTATTTCGAATGTTCGGCCAAATTGAACTCCGCTGAGCTGAACAACCGAACCCGAACTCTGTTTTCGAACCAAACGACCAAACATCCAAAATGTGTTCTGTTCGCACAGCCCTAGCCGAGAGCCTCACTCGAGCTGCCCCAAGTGGTTCCCAAGTCAAAATTTGGCCACTTCTGACCATATGTCAAAGGACTAAGGGCCTCTCTCCTGCCACAACTCAGCACACAGGGTTCTTCTATGCATGTGGAACCGTGACAGATCCTGACCTGAGGTACAATCCTGACTTCAATGAAGTTAATGGCTTAACTTGGCGACTTCAGCAGGACCATGGTATTGCATCCCTGGTCACACATGGAATCCTGACTGCTTGATCTTTACAACAGTGGGAAGATCCACATGGGGTTAGAGGAACATGCTAGGGCTTTCAAATCATGCCACAATAAAGGAATAAAATGCAACCTAACTGTACCAGAACCACACCCTTCCCGGCGCCACATACTCAAGTAAGTTCTGTTTGGTTCTGCTATGTTTAAGTAAGCAAGTAAGTTTATTTAGGCATTCACATACGCCATTGCCACTACACCATTGAAAAGTACATCATACATACATACATAATACATAAATAAACATAAACAAAACATTTAAAATAAAGCACTTGGTCACTGGAGCCGAAATACAATCATGAAAGCCTTAACCCCTACACTGGGACAACCAAAAAGTTTCACCCAACAACTGGCACTTAATATTCATGCTTAATCCCCAAGGAGAACCAGCTTGCCATCCTTGGAGCTAGGACTAACAAAACCTGAACCCTAGGAACCAAGACACAACATAAAATTCTGGAGAACAAAGGACTTACCCTTCTTGGGGCTTATGCTGGCAACACTTGACCCCAGCAGCTTTCAAATCAAAATATATAAATGTCTGGCACTTCTTGGGGCTTGAGCAGGCAACACTTGACCCCTGATGCTTAAAACACAAACATGAGACTCAGAGTCCTATTATATAATGCTTTGCCCTTCTCAGGGCTTTTGTTGACAACACTTGACCCCTGCGGCACTAAAAGCAAAATATATAACTGCCTAGCCCGTCAAGGGGGTAGAGCGGGAAACAACTAGCCCCTAGAGCTTAAAATAAAGTAAGGGAAATTTATTGTACTGGCAAAATGCCTTGACAAATATTAAACACAAAACAAACCAACATTTACGTTCTGCTATGTACTGCATAGGGATCACCTCTTTCCATCAGGGTTGATCCCATAACCCATGCACCACGCGCATCTTATGCGTGCAAAGTACAAGCATCTCCATCGAGATTGCATTGTGCCGTGCGGCACCCACACGGATCCCGCTTGGGAATGCCGCCACTGCCCGCCCCCCCTGCAGTATTTTCTATGGCTTATTTAGTATAACGATATAGTCCAGTATTTTACCAACATAACACAATTTCAGCAGCAACTCAGCAGCAATTAACATAGCTGAAGTAATGATGCCCTATTGTTTTGTTGGGGTGGTCTCTGCAGTAACTCTATTATCTCTGTAGATGTCGGCATTTAATGTTATTGATAAGCATTAAGCAGCAGTCACATTTGTGGGAGGGGAATTAGTTCATAGTGATTTTGTATGGATATTTGAATTTTCAAAGCTCTTTTTACCTTTTAACCCCCATTGAAGAGCACTGAACTAGAGAGAAGAACAGCATGGAAGACATTAACATTTCAGTTTTAACAATAGGGACAATTGCAGAGGCTTAGAAAAGGTGAAATGATCCATGAACACAGGATGAGAAGTTAAAAACCTGCAGCACAGGATGAAGCATGCACTGTTCAAAAACTGTTGATCTATGGAAAATTGTTAAGCAACACACGGGATGTGCCAGGGTTTTCATCCCAGCTGCAGAGCAGCTGCGTTCTTTCCATTCTCTGGCACAGAGTGCCAGGGCTGTGGGCACTGTCAGACCGACGCCCCTTGGGTGGAGAGGACTAGAGAAAGTGGACGTGCTCAGAGACGCCTTCCCGTCTGCTGGTTGGCCTGATGCATTCAATCCGAATGACAATTGAGGAATAGTACCATCCTGCTATTCAGCTGCTAGCAGAGACTAGCCATTCATGACATTCCACAAGTTCAGAAAGTATCTGCTTCTGCATTTGTGTTGTGATCCGTTTTTAAACATAGGCAATAATTTGGTTTCTCCAAAAATAATCTGATTTTTGTCTGCAAGAAGAGAGTGACCAGTGACAGATTAGCTTCGCCGTGCCAAGCCCACTTTGTTAAATAATTGAAAATCCATTTACTTGCTGAATCAGCCACACCAGGCTGGAACATCCATAAGAGGCCTTTCCCAAACACTTCCAATTTCTCACATTACTTTTAGCACCACAACATTCAGGGCAAGAGTTGTCAAGACAGCCTTGGCTAATGGCTATCCTAGCAGATGGGTTGTTCTTAGCACCATCCTTGAAGGTCAGAAAGTACATTCTCTTTCATAGAACTAGAGTTGAAATGGGTACCCCTAAAATGGGTAAAATAACCCATCGACTATACACTCTCCAAACTGAAAATGGTGTTTCAGGTAACAACCAATATCGATTTACACTCCATCAGGTATCCATTTCGGTCATTCTGTTTCAGTTTGTTCAGGTTTTGCATTTTTCTGGTTTGGCTATTTTGGTATTTCAGTCCTTTTGGTATTTTATTATATTTACATCATTTTGACAATAATTGCACTACTCTGCATGTGCATTTACCAAAAATGATGTAACCAATATAGCAAAATGACCAAAATATTGAAATACCTGAAATTAAAAAATGGAAAATAATGAAAAACTCAAAATGGAATACCTGAAAAATCAGATATGCAAATATTCATTATGGCTCTGAGTGTTGTTAAGGTACCTAAAGGGCTACCTCAAAATTCAGGTATCACCTGGAAACAATAAACCCACTACCCATTTCAGTTCTATGCAGAACCAATGTCAACGAAATGGTGACTTAGCAGAGATAGGGTTGGTCTACAAGGGATGCAATCTCTCAATACAGGACTGGAACGTTGACAATCAGTCCAGGACTTTGGGTAAAGTTGAGATACTTAAAAGATTAATCTTTTAAATGAATGGGAAGATGAGATGGGTCTGCAAAGTGATATATAAATGTCAGGAAGCAGGGAAAGCCTGTAACAGGCAACTTAGATTGCCATCTGGTTCCGCGGACAGTATGTTGGGCTTGGGAAGTGGGCATCCTGTGTTTGAAACTTGGTCTTACTGGATGGTCTTGGGCAAGTCATTTCTTACAGTCTTAGCTTTCCAGCTAGAAAAATGAGCACAACAGGCAGGCCTCACCAGCCAGCATGTATATAGCAGGCACAATGAGAACAGAGTGAATATCACCATCATGTTAAAGTCTTAAATCTATCAATGGTACACCCGCGGTCTTCTCAAAACCATGCCGGTAGATACATGGTATGGGTAAATCAAGGGCTCTTCCTTCTTTCTCTGGGGTGGAGGTTTTGATCCAATGTTCACTGAAATTAGTGGGAAACTTTCCATAGATTTTATGGGCATTGGATCCGTCCCTTTACATTTTCAGTGGTATCTTGACCTCTGATTCAGAGTGCATCCAACCAGCTCCCCACCCCACAACTTGACAAAGTCAGACCCTTGCAAACCTAACAATTTGCACTGAGTGGTAGAGAACAAGGGATTAAATCAAGGGGCACAGGAAGTGGCAAGGATCTCACACAATATAATGCATGTTTGTGTCCTACCCACGTTGAGGGTCCATTCACACAAACCCAGGGGAAGAGCAACCCATGCTGGCTTCCCCCTATGAGATAGATGTTGTTAGAAGAGATCTGCCACTTTACTAAACCCATGCTGGCAACCCTGTAGAGTGTGTACTGATCAGCTGCCCTGGACATGCATAAGAGCATGTCTCCTTTTACACTGACAACTCCAGTTGTGGATCCCAGCTGCCACCAAGAAACAAAGAGCAAAGGTACCTGAAGCATTTATAAAGTTACTCAAACTCTCTGAGATTTCAAGTTTGGGTTAAAGCTTCTGATTCTTATTTTATCTTGATCAGTTCTCCCACTGGGAAACACATGGATCAATGCTCAGAGTGGGAACAACTGTGCATCTGCTCATTTACAATGGAAATCTTTGCCTCAGAAGTGACCACTCCTTTTCTGCAGGAAGGAAAAGTTAAGTCAGCTTGGTTAATGTTTGCCCTGTCCCATGGTACTCTGGTCTTACTCCCTTTTACAGGCGATGTGTTTGTCTTAAAACAGATGTCTCCATTCATTCACAGTGAGATAAAAGATTTCTCATCGGGACAAAGTTTTAGCATATCATTATTTAGCCCCCCCCACAAACTGTAGAAGTATTTGATCCCTAAACTTTGGCAGATTAAACATTACCAACACTTGTTAGATTAAGACAACAGCCGTACGTTTCATATTCAACGGACGGTGTCCCAGAAGGGATTAAGAGTTGTTTACCTGGTGAAACCCCGGCATCTGGTGCCAGCTCTTTCTTGCTTCAATTCTAATTGCAAACGTTGAACAAGTTCAATAGAAACAGTGTTAATTAGGTGAAACTAACACATATGTTGGGCCTACAAGAGAAGGTACATCTCTGCCTCTCCTTCTCTGCACATGAATCAATCACGTCAGTGGGGTTATGGGTTGACAGGATAATTATCACAGTGTTCTAAAAATTAAGAGGGGGATGTAGTTAGGTAGGTAAGATATTCTTCAAATTTACTGAAGCTCTTTCTGTAAAATTAAAAAAAAAAAGAAAGAAAAACAACAGACAAAAAAAATCTTCTGGATACCAGGCAAATTTAGTATCGGCAATTCGATATTCTAACAACTGAAACTGAAGGTCTAAGTCTCCATGAAATTACCAAAAAAAAGAAAGAAAAGGAAGAAAAAGAAAACAATTACACGCATATTCAGTCAATTTCATGTGCGGTGTACTCCATGATTATGCCAATGAAATTTTAAAGAGGTTTAGAAAGAAGGGTGCCTAATTAAAAATAAAAAATCACAAGGCACCGGTAACTGCTGTAGCTAACAAACTCCTAAGCAAGTTTCATTTTGGCAAGTTGCTGTAACGTGCAGAGAATGGGGAAAAATTCCCTGCTCTGCAAAATATTAGAGCTGAAAATAATGTAGGGCAAATTCAATGCAAGTATTCACATCTTTCAATGAATTCCCAAATTAAATTCACACCCCTTGCAAAATCTGTGGAATCAGAAAGAGGGCAGAAAAATCCCTATGGTCCCTGATGTGGCTGTCCTTGGAAGTCACAGTTCTCCAAGTTACCAGTGACACCCCTGGATGACCCAGAGGAATCGGGGCTTCCCCTGGAGCATGGAGACTTTGGGTCAAAACTAAGAGTCTCCAGGTGAAACCTGGATGGGTGGAACTCTACCTCATTTTGATACCCGTGGATACGACTTGCATAGTCAACGTGAATATTGATATGCTTTCACTATATCTTCATAAAAACAAATTGAACACAGAATGGTATTTCCTTTGCCTGTACAATAAACAATCTGTAAATATTCTGTTAACACTCCAGAGGTCCTAAGTTCAGTTTCTGACGGTGATATCACAATCAGTCAGCAAAATGTAGATGTCCCATAAGAGAATGTGGAGATCCTCCAGAAAACAGGTACATCCAGGGCTCCCTAGACAAACTCCCTTCCATGTTGGATGCATCTTCTTACCAGTGCATGTTTCAAGAGAAACAATACAAGCACTGGGCTGCATTAGCATAAAACATACTGCCTTGCTATGGTAGCCATCTTTCTTTCTGGTGCATGGTTGTATGGATCTGGAAAAGGCATTCGGCATTGTAGAACTTAGAGAAGTTCACACAACAGAGACAAGAATCTCAATTTTGTCCGGCACTAAGCATCAGGCTTGCTAGTGCCAGACTCCACCTTCCACCCCTGTTCAAAACGCCTTCCTTTATTGAACTAGATTTAATTTTGTCAGATAGAACGATTAATTTGCCTTTTACATACAGCGTCAGCCACGCCTTATTATTACATCTCTGGCAGAGGTGTACACCAAACTAATACTGCATTGCCAAGAGCACCGTAATTTCTCATTACAACAGGAGTTTACCTGATTAGAATAATATGGTGAAAACTACTTATTTTTTTTATCTATATCAACATTTTTACCCGGCCCCCTCCTGCCCAAGGGCAGCTCAGGGTGGTTAACAACAAACAATAAAAACAAGGTACAAAATTATAAAATACATTTTAAAATCAAATAAAATATCAAAACAGATGAGGTCAATAAATCTCCTTCTAGTTTCTGATCTATTGGTGTCAGTTCTTTTTCCTGTTGAAGTCAAAGGGAAATTTCCCCATTGATTTCAATGAGAAAGAGAACCACCCAAGAGTCCCAATACACAGGGATGTGTCTGGAGCTGGTGTCGCTGCCAGGCCACCGGGCATTCTCTGTGGTAGGGCACTGGAGAAGGCCCGGCCTCTGGCAGCTGAGCCAGCTCCATTGCTGGGCAGCTGGGTCTTCTCTTTCTCTTCTTTCTTCTTCTACAGGTCCCAGCTCTGGAGTTCCTTGAAAATGCCGCTGGACCGGCAGCGGCGCAGCGCACATGCGCCAAATGGCTGGCGAGGCCATTTTTTGCATGTGTAGCCCTAATCCAAAATGGTGTAAGTGCAGAACAGATGAACTCTTCCAAAATCGCACCGACGCTGCTGGTGCCATTTTGGATTAGGGCTTCACATGCGCGGAATGGCCTCGGCAGACATTTTGCCCACATGTGCTGCAACGCTGCTGGTTCAGCAGCATTTTCAAGATGCTCCGGGGATGGGACCTGTAGAAGAAGAAAGAAGAGAAGGCTCGGCTGCCTGGCAGTGGAGCTGGCTCAGCTGACGGCGGTCGGGCCTCTTCCACTGCTCATTAGTGTTGGGAGCCAGTTCCGCTGCCCGGCGGCCGGGCCTTCTCCACTGTCCTTCAGCCGAGAATGCCCGGTGACCTGGCAGCGGAGCTGGCTCCACCAGTGAAAGAGGCCCAGCTGCCAGTAGCAGAGCCAGCGGCCCAACCAGCGGCCCTGACCCCCACCCTCCGGACCTGGACCTGCAAAGTTAAGAGTAATATACAAGGGGCCCAGGGGTGGGGTGGGGGTAAATCTGGGCCCCGGCAGGTGGGGGTGTTGGGGGTAATGGATCCCCACCCCCACCCTCCGAATTCAGGAGTGGGGTGGTGGGGGTGAAGGAGGTTTCCCGGCTCTTCCCATTGATGTCAATGGGAGATTTTCCCATTGACTTCAATGAGAACAGGAGATCAGAAAACTGGGAACCGAGAAGGGCCCAATTTTCGAATCTCTCAGTTTTAACCGAAAGAGGGACCTTCGGCCTCTTTTGGTTAAAACTGAAATCGAAAGTCCCATTTCTAATGGACAGCTATGCTATTAATGGCAGAGAATTTACTGGAGTCTTAAAAATAGCTGCTGTCAACCAGGGCAAAATGTTCTCAAATCACTTTCCAAAGCTTTATCCCAGTATGTCTCCATTTTCAGACTTAAATCCCATGACCGCCCCGACAGCAAGAAAGGGTAAAAACAAAAGTGACAATGACCCACTCTGGCCAGCTTTGTTCCACTGTGGCCTGCAGGTCACTGTTCCATTTCTGCTCAGGCCCCCAGGTGTTTTCCCCAGACTGACCCTGAGGGTGTTGGTGGCTAGCTGATGTCACAGCCTGGGGTACCGTTCCCTCCACCGGGATCAGTCCGGGGCAAAGCGGGCCACAGGGGGTTAGAATGTATGTTCTGACCCAACGTGACCCATCCTGGATTGGGCTCGCCATGGCAGTCTGTGATTGGTTACCTCTCATTGCAATTGGGGGGTGGGGGGGGAGGGAAACAGGACTCTGGGTGCAGTGTGGGGGCAGGGCCAGCTCCCTGGCTGGGTCATGTGTGGTCAGTTCCCTGATCTGACCCCGGTTGTGTCAGAGCCACACGGCTGTCAATTCTGGTTACATGCGAAGTATATCAATATCAATCAGAATTACATCCCCATGTTCAGATGGTGCAAACCCACTTGGAGACTTGACCTATACAGTTTGGGAACCGCTGTCTTAGATGTTTCATCAGTGTATAAGGGTACCACTGGAATGGGTAGTGGATTCATTATTCATGGGTATCTGTATTTCTTAGTAGCACTTCGGGTACCTAAACACTATCTGCATCCAAAGTGAGTGCTCCATATCCAATCTTATGTACTCCTTTTCAGTTCTTTCTGCTTTTGGATTTGGTTACTTTGCTTTTTTTCCTGATCATTTTGGGTGCAACATTTTCAGCATGTGCAGAGATTGCTGAAATAACATGACCAAAATACAGAAATGTCCAAGAAGCATAGCTAGGTTTAACAAGGATTGGATTAATTCTTGGAGTCTAGAACCACTAATGGCTATTAGCCAAGTAGGCAGAGGGACGTAAGATCTGACTGCCAGGAGTTGTGAGTGAACAGCAGGGAAATGGATTGCTCCATGATGACCTGTGGAGCACTTCTCCGAAGTGTCTGAGAGTGGTCACTATCAGAGACAGGATGCTGGCCTTGATAGACTAGAGCTGAAATAAAAAATAATGTTTTAATCAAGAAAATATCGCAATAATTGAAAATTGTCACAGAGATCTCGTTACAATCTCGATAAGAGACCGAGATCTTGGTTGAGAAAGTTTTCTCGAAATACCATTTACCGACTTACCATGTACCGCCTTCATCCTGCTGTGTACCGCATACACAAAATGCCAAATGCCACTTTGCGCAAGCGCATTACCAGGATGAATGCAGTACATGGTAAGCGGGACATGGGGTATTTTCAGACGTTACGTGGTCAATGTCAACCACAGTCAATTCCCTGTGGTGGCTTGGACCACGTAACGTCTGTTGGGGGGGAATGGATGTTCCCCCCCAGATGTTACCACGGCGGGGAATCACATTCACCACGCGAGCGGCAGAATCGGCGGGACCGGAGGCCGTCGCGTGGTGAAGGCGATTCCCTGCCGTGGTGACCCCTGCCGTCACGTCTGGACGGCAGCCACAGCCTGGAATCCCTGCAGGGATTCCGGCCCGTGGCCATAGCAGGCGAGCGCTGTGGTGGCATTGGCCGCGGCAGCCGCCGGTCTCCCCAGAGGGCGGGAGGCGGAGAGCAGGTGGGGCCATGCGGCCGCACATTGCGCCACGTGGCCCTGCCCCCTCCCCTATTCCCCGCCGGGATCCCCCAGCACGTCTGTTAGGGCGTGACGGGTCATCCCGGCGGGGGATCAATTCATTGATTTCGTGACGGGACCAATTGGCCCCGTCACGTCTGAAAACACCCATGGTAAATCAGTATACGGTGAACAGTACAATGTGGTAAATGGTAAAGGTAAACGATAAACGGTATTTTGAGAAAAGTTTCTCAACCGAGAAAAGTCAAGAAATGGTATTTTTCTTGATTTTTGTTTCTCGCTTAAAACGAGTTGAGAACCGTGATTCTCAACGATAAACAAGAAAAAGTCAAGATCGAGTTACAACCCTACAATAGACCATTGGTCTGGCTCAGAATGGCAATTCTGTTCTTTAACATAACAGGACCCCTACATTTTATCTTCACCCTGGACCCTGCGAATTCTAGGGCCAGCTCTGTCTAAACAGGTATCCGACAAAGTGCAGCTGGATATTGACGATCACTACCCGAACTGTAATTTTTGTTTTGAGTAATGTAGATTTGATGAGTCTATCCATTTCCCCCCACCCCCCAATTACTTGTTTCAGCTCTATTTAAAGGGATATGTCATCATTTGCTGGGGAAACTTCAGAAATACAAATCTACCTTTTTGAAGAAAAGACAAAACCCATTCTAAAAACATACATTTTGTGGGTTCTCTGCCTAGATTCTGTTGCACACTTCAGAAGTAAATTTGCCCAGATAGTTTTAACTGACAAACAGAAAATTATTTATGGATTGATTTTAAAAAAGGGAAGTAGAAGGGAAAATCACTTAACAAAAACAATACTCAGTTAGTGCATATACCATAGAACCTCAGAATTTTTTAAATCCTGTATGAGACAGTTAAAGCTATATGATTGGCTCATTTTGTCATGCTGGGTGCTAGTCTTCAGTGTTACTAACTATTAAGATATTATCACAACTCTTACACTGATTTTTTTTATTTGCCTAGCTACTGGAGTCATGTCAGTATAAGAAAATCTCAAGTTTCTCTTACTTTTAAATAAAGTTGCAGAAAAAGGCTTTAAAATATGAACCCTGAAAACCAGAAGACAAATAAAACGTCAACATATCTTGGATTTGTTTGTGTGTTAATTAAAGGAACTCATGATTTCTTAAGCCAATTTCATGGCTTTGCTGGGGCTTGACTCATGGGCCGTTTTTACACGAATTCCCCCCCCCGGTGTTCAGGCAAGTGTGGGGGGGGGGGAAGGGGCATCTGTTTATACAGCTGGCGGTAAGTGGGGGGGATGGGTGTCTGCTTGGTGTTTGCCCGTGTGAACACCGAGTGGGATGGGCGGGGGTGCGTGCGCGCTCCCGCGCAACATCCACCTACACCCATTGCACACCCATCTCCACCCATGGAGCCCTCCGGAAAACTGGAGAAGGCTTCGTGGGTGTAGGTGAGTGGATATGGGTGTAGGTGGGTGTGTGTCCTCCACCCACCATGGCTAAACACCCATCCCCCCACCCATCTCCATCCATGTAAAAAAGGCCATGGTCTCTGAGCGTTGGGACTACCCATATTAGTTTTGTTTTTTCCCCACTTATCCTACAAGTTCTGTCTTGCTTCTGGAACACCAGTTGTGCTGCAAGAACCATTGCAGCCTTCTCTAATGGCCACGTAAGTCAGTGGGAAGATCCCCATTGACTGGCCAAATAGTATAATTGTTTAATCTTTCTCCATGATTAGTATAATTGTTTAATCACCTTTCTCCATGATTTATGACTTATGAATTGGACATGATCAGGAAAACCAGTATTAGCCCATTTGTTCTACCAACACGTTGAACCGTGCTCGGAAGACTGTAGGCAGCCAGTGCAGAGAGCAGAGCACCGGTGTAATGTGCTCGCGGAGACCAGCTCCTGTAAGGAGGCAGGCTGCCACATTCTGCACCAGCTGCAGTCTCAGGACCTTCTATTTCTAAAAGATACAAGGTAAGACTGGAAGGTACTCAAAATGTGATGGATACATTGTGTCAAACAAAAATAGTTCAATAAAGTACCCAATAGGGATGGGTGAAGAATACCAAGTTCGGAAATTCGGTTCGGTTCAAAAATCGAGTTCGGTTTGGAAGTTAGGTTTGGTCAACTGAACTATTCGAGTTCGGTCTGAACTCCAAACTTCCGAACAGAGTTTGGAAATTCAAACCCCATTGAATTAAATGGAATATTATCTTATAGGGATGGGTGAACAGAACCGAGTTCGGAAATTCGGTTCCAAAATCGAGTTCGGTTCGGAAGTTTGGTTGGGTTGACTGAACTGGTTGAATTCAGTCCAAACTCCGAGCTTCCAAACCACTTTCACCCATCCCTAGTACCCCAAAAGAAAACTACCCTGATCCAAAGTGCACACATGCAGTTATGGCGCACGTATGGACCAAAACTGCAATTGTACGCGCAAGCATAGTGCACACACATGCAGGGTAGCCTGGGGAATGTCACCCACTTCCTGATCCTGCTGCCACTGCAGCAGCTACTGCAGTCCCACATTTTCCTCTTCTGGTCATGGTGGGGTTGGGAGGCGGTGGACTTTCCCTGGGCTAGTCTGCATTCGTGCACTATTTCTGTGTGCACTTTGGTCCATGTGCACACCAGAGGCGTGCATGGATGATGGATCAGGGTTAATGGCCCTGATCTAGGGGTGTGTGTGTGCACTGTGGGTGACATATAGTGTGCACATTGCACACCATACATGTGTTGTGCACCAAGTGTGAGCATGTTGAACGCAAGTTGTGCATATGGCGAGCATACCTGGCATACGGACCTTGGATCAGCCCCAATATCTCCTTAAGTACCCTACTGAGTCTCTTTGGGACAGAGGAGATGTTGGCAGAAAAACTGGTCCTGGTCTGGTTAGCATACCAAGAAAAGCTGAAGAATTTTTAAGTCTCACACAAGAACCAAGAACATAACAAGTGCCATTTGCTGGTCAGACCAATGGGCCATCTCCTCCAGAATTCTGTCTCCAACGGTGGCCAGCCTCAATTGCCTCGGGGATACACAGTACCCAGGTTACAATGGAGTAATCCTTTTCCTGCAATCCTCTCCCAGCTTCCAACAGTCGAGGGTCTTGTACTGTTGATCAACCCAGCTAGTAACCCTCAATGGACCTGGCTTTCAAAAATTCATCCAGCCCCCTTTTCAAGACTACTACGCTATTGGCTTGGACAACATCCAGAGAGACTGCTTGCAACCATATGAAGGAGAAGCAGCTTCCATTACAATCCATTATGGTTGGGTCATGCCTGCATGACTACGTCCATCTAAAGATTTTTGACAGAGTGGAGATGGAGAGACAACTGGCGATTTTGCCGTAATCTCCATTAACTGCTTGCTTTCTCTCTCTGCTTCACTGACTCTGAAATCTTCTGAGTCCTGCCTTCTTAGCCAATATCACACATTTTATTTTTAATGCTCTGCTCTGCAAACACAATTTGGAACCTCTGATACCATCACCGTTGTACTGTCCGTTGTGGCTTCATTTCCCATTTTGTCTGGAAATGTTCAAACATCATTTTTTTACTGATCTCTTGCTTCTACGAGAGTTGAGAACTTACTGAAATTTTGCTTATCAATTCTGGTCATGACGACTCTTTCGTAGCATTCTTGCCTGTGTTTTGTCTCGTCTGGATTTAGCATTCCTCTTTTTGCTTTCTGCATTCTTGTGAATTGCCTATAAACAGCACCAAGGAGTTAACTGTGTTAAATGCCTAATTTTCATATTGTGTAAAAAGCTGAGATTGCTCTTTTATATCCTCAAATACTCAGTTATTTTCCTTCTCTCCAGCTGACTTTCTTATATTTTGTTTGCAGATATGATTTTCAACACCTACGAGCCTCTTGCCTATAACAAGGTAACATTTCCAAATTGCTTTTATTTTTTACAATAGATGGTTCCAAACTAGGGGTGCAGTGATACTCAATTTAGGGGGTTGTGGTGTGCTGCCCAGATGGAAGCTGGAGCTTGGCATTCCAGGAGAGCTGAGCAGGAAGAACCCGGCTCAGTAGAGCAGCAGCCAGGAGGAGCAGCAGCAACCAGGTGAGTCAGCGTAGCATGCAGATGGCCTGTCGGGTTAGATATTGAACAGTATCTGGTAGCGGTCAGTGGTTAATCCAATTAACTGGATTATCAATTTACCATGATATCACATATTACCATCTAGATGTTGGTCATTTTGGATATATTTGCTTATTATTTATGTGTGACTTGTTTGTTTTCTGTATATTTTGGCCTCGGTCGCAATAAAAATATTATTATATACATATTACCATCACCACTC
>QEPC01002388.1:13518890-13534653 GCA_003113815.1 Sphenodon punctatus | reverse complement strand
ATATTACCATCTAGATGTTGGTCATTTTGGATATATTTGCTTATTATTTATGTGTGACTTGTTTGTTTTCTGTATATTTTGGCCTCGGTCGCAATAAAAATATTATTATATACATATTACCATCACCACTCATCTTTTTTTACTCCCTTCAGACCTGGTTTTACAGGTAACAGTAATATTTGGTTACGTGGTAATGCAGTAATACAGTAATGTGGTAAACAGCAACATCCAGTAATCTGGTTCAGCGGTTAACCTCCTTGTTAACAGTTTAGGTACCAAATAACTGCCAAGCTAACTGGAATACCAGATATTAACCACAGATAATTTTTTGGCTAACCATTTCAGCACTAATACTAAGCAGTGCCCATATACATCCCTACAAATTATTTGAGCTATCGCATTACCGAGTTCCTGTTCTTGTGTTATTCTGTGTACTCAAAAGAGGGGAAGAGGGCAGGAGTTATCTGGAATCTTGGTTTTTTTCAACTGCCAAACTCAGTAATTGGTTACCGATCGGTCATGAAATAACCTGCTTGAAACCGGAGGTATTACCTGTTAGCAGCAAATCTACTACATGTTCCAATTATCATGAGTTATCCAAGCCAGACTTTTTGCCACAGTCTTTCTGAGAGGTTCCCAAAGTGTCAGTCACGACACCCATGTGAGGTTCCACCATGTCCAGATGGGGTTCAATGGTTATTTAATAGACTTTTCATGTCCATGTTAATGTCTTGGGGCACAAGATTATAATCTCAAAATGGGGTGTCTCGGGCAAAATGTGAGATTCTTTGTTTGGCCTACATGAATAAAGCGCTCCACTTCTCAGCTTCAATTTTATTTTTATTCTGACTGCTACCAACAGTGATGGAATTGGCAAGAAGCACGAGGCACCTGTACTTGGATGTTAAATGTAAATAACCCAAGCCTTCCCAAAGAAGGAAAGCTCGTGCTTCTAAGTGAATTGATTTTTGTTTGTGAGCTGTTTAAACTCTCTCCCTCTGATGGCGATCTCACCTTTTTATAAACATCCCGTGTTCCTGCCGCAGGTGCCTCTGTCAGCTTGTGGCTATTGGAGCCATTACACTTTGTTTACTGAAATAACTCTATTAAAGGTTCATGTTTTATGCAGGCCAGAGATGTAGCCCTATTGATTTAACTTGAAAGAACACCTTTTTTTTTTCCAGGAGTAAGATGTTTGCTTTTCTACAATTTGCTGCTTTTTTGTTGTCTAACATGCCTTGGCCTTTGCAGCACTATGGATTGCTATAGGTCACCAATTTTTCAATGAACCAGTGTTCGATGCACAGCACGAAGGAAGTCCTATTGATTCAACGTGACTGAACACCTCCTTCCGTGCACAGTTCCGTGCCATTGCCCCATCTTGCTTTAATACACTTTGTTCCTAGATATCCCATAAACTGCAAGGGGATTATCCCAGTTAGATTTTATTAAAAAGAGAAAAAAAATATTGATGCACAATTCAAGCTTCTACCAGATTAAAAGAAATGACTGCTACTTCTTACAGCTGGATTTGCCACAAAACGCTTTAGAAATTTCCAAAACGCTTTAGAAAAATCAATTTAGTTTTCATCAAAACAATTTTAATAGAAAATTGCTTGCCCACCAGAATGAAGAATTTCCATTTTGATAGAAATTTCTGTCTTCCTTCCATCAAAAACTAAATTATTTTGATAAAAAAAGTTTTAAATTTTTAGTAAACACTATCAACTTTTGGGTTTTTTGCCAACACACACACACACACACACACACACACACACACACACACACACACACACACTTTTTTTGTTGTTTTCAAAAAACTGAGGATTTTTGGTTGGTTGGGCTTTATTTTGGTTTTGGGGTTTGTTTGTTTTTTTGGCTCAAAGATTTGCCAGGAAAAGAAGCTGCCATTTCTTCATCCAGCACCGTATACTTTTCACTGTACTCCACATAACCACAGTTGACTCTGCGTTCAATGGGATCTCTAAGGAAGGAAAAAGACAGCCAACGGCACTCTACAACTGTAGATCTAGGACCATGCTTGTGTTTCAGAGGTGCTAAACACCCTTCTGTTGCTATTGTTGGGAGAGCTTTTCCAAACCTTCACATAGGGTGTTTTTAGACAAGTGCCTCCCCGCCCCATCACCCACCTATCATGCCTGTTGCAGGACTGCGTAGGGCGCCAGTGCAACCCTGCAGCAGGCATGACGGTTGTGTGATGGGTCAATGGGTGTTGAGGTGCTTGTCTAAAAAAATCCTAATTCTTCTACCTTTCAGACTGTGGCACGAGACACCCCCACCCATCTCCACTGGAGGTGCCCATATGAATGCTGCGGGGGATGGGGGTGCGTGCATGCTCCCGCGCGACAACCATCTCCACTCACCGTGGCAAAACACCCATCCCCCCCACCCCTGTCCGTGGAAAAAGGGCCACTGTTTTCACCCCAAACACCATGGCCCTTTTCACACAGACACTCTAACACTGATAAAATGGGTGTTGCAGGGCTGCAGGTGTGCACTCTATGGGTGCCCTGCAACATGTATAATAAAATGTAACACCCATTTTATTGGTGTTAAAGTGTCTGTGTGAAAAGGGCCCATGGAACATTCCTGGAGTGAAGGATATTTACTTAGAGATTGTGCAGGGGAAAAAATGTAACTGCTAATTCTTTAACTTTTGTGAACTGTACATTTCTTTCATTTTGTACCATACAAACACATCTGGATTTATTCAATTTTTTTATTTATTTACCTGGATTTATTTTTTTAATCATGAAACCATTCTTCTCTATTTTGTATTATTGCACAAATCACCTTAGAAGTGGTTCTGTTCAGATAAGAGTTGTTCAGATAAGAGGGGGTCCTACTATAATAGTAGCACATTTTGGGTGATTTCAGACGTGACGAATCCAAGATTCACCACGCCTGAACCACACTCAAACACGGCCCGCATTTGACTGTGGTGAACGTCTGCTTGCTACCCGCCAGATGTTCACCACAGTCAAACACGGGCCGCGTTTGCATTCACCACACTTCTGGACCCGAGGACATGAGCAGGTCCAGAAGTGTGGTGAATGGCCACCACGGTAGGGGTGACTGAATCGTCACGTCTGTTCACTTACCCCTGCTGGTGGTGGAATCCATTCCCCCCCGACCACGGTGGCGAGTGCGGCTGGATTGGCCGCTCTCGCTGCCTGTCCGGCGGGGGGAGGGCCGGTGCGGAACGCAGGCGGCGGGGTCGTGCGGCAGCACGCTGCGCCACACAGCCCCACCCCCTCCGCGATGGCACGACAGACGTTACAATGGGCCCCATTCACCACGGGCCGTGGTTCGCCGGTCCCGGGGCGAAGGGGGGAACGTCTGTTGGCGCGCCGAACCACCCCAGGGCCCATGGTGAATGGGGCCTGCCGTAACATCTGAAATCACCCTTTGTTTCGAGAATTGCGAGGAACCGAAGACATGTCTGGTATAAGGAAGATTCAAACTGGGGAGTTTTTTTAGAGAATTTCTACCGAAGATCAATTTTCAGACCCCTCAAGGTCTTCCCTGGAAACTCAAATGTAATCTTTCAAACACAGAAGAGGAAATAGGAAAATGATTCTTTGATGGGACAGGTAAGCAGAGGGCCTTAACAGACTACAAAATGATCTGCTGGCCTTGAATCATGGTTCCCTTCCCTTTCCACCCTGAAAGTACAAACACCCAAAGGTTCACTGAAGCTGCGAGAGAAGGACTCTCACGCCTTCCTGAGAACATCTGTGCATCCTTTCAAGCCGTGCTGAGATGGAGGCTCTTTCTCGCAAGAACTCAGAAGACCAACATTGGCAATAATGTATTTTTCTTCCCTTGGTAAAATAAAATTAGATACTCTAAATGAAAACATAAATAACATAAGGTGGTTAAACAAACCCTCACTGTTAAATTTTGAGAGGAACAGAAGGGCTAAGCAAATGGCTGTCTACTAGACATTACACAATGGCACTCAGCAACAACAATGGGGGGAAATTACCCAAGCTGTAACACAAATATTTACTACTGCACAATATTTGGCAATGATGCTGGGAAACATTTGTACAGCATCGATTTTTAGACTTTAAAAAAATAAAAAATAAAAAAAGTACTGAAAAAGGAAAGTCATTCAATGGACCTTTCTGCTGTCTGAAAACCTAGGACCAAATTTCCCTCCACGTTGAACAAGAAAGAGGTTATAAGTGGCCATTCTCCTCGGCCTTATAATCCTCTTTGGAGCATTCCCTGCAAACCTTCAAAACCCTCCTGAAAACCTCCTTCATCCGTCAGGCTTTTCCTAGCTCTTCACTCCCATAGATTACTCTTCTTTGCTTCTGTGTAGACTCTCTCATCTTTCAGGATGCCCCTCCTCCTTTGTACCTAAGTTAAGCAAGGGCATCTTCAACTTCTCAGCTTCATGAATGGATCCCTGTTCTTCCTTATGTTCTCCTCCCCTTGCCCATCCCAGAGCATAAGCCCCTCAGGACAGGGATTGGTATCTAAAATCATGAATATTCAAGGGCCAGGCACATTACTGGTGCTATACGTAAAATAAACAATAACAATACTAATATTCTCCCCCTAGCCAGGACTACTCAATTAGGGATCTTCTCAGTGCCAGAGACACCAGGACCATCCCCCACCCCCAAATGCCCAGCGAAGACACATTCTAGGGGTGAAGTGGAAATTCCGACCACATTCTGATTCCATTGGAACCAATTGGTTCGATTGTTCCGATTGAAAAATCCAATTTCCAATCAGTTCGATCAAAATCAATTTATACATTGGAGCATGCCTAAAATGGTTCAATCGGGATTCCAATCAAAAATATTTTTGACTGTATCTTTGCCAGCCTTTCTATTTCGGCCCAACTGTTCCACAGAAACAGAAAGGCTATGTCAAACCAGCCCTAGCATATTTCGCATTGTCTGATGGAAGCTACTCTCTCCCAGCTCCAAGTAGTCAAACACAATGGTGCAGATTCATGCTTGCCCTGTGTCCCTAGCACCCCAATTGTACAGAATTCCTGCCTTCCAGGAACAGGCATGGAGCAAGAGGTCTTGTACACCAGTCACAAAGACAGCAAATCCATTCATACAGTCATCGTTAGGAGGCAGCCTTGGAACAGGCCATGTTCCACGACAGGCCTGGGGCATTTTAACCTTCCCTAATTCTGAAATGCTGCAGTGATTCTTAATGGCTACTGCAATTAGAGGGCTCCCCTGCCCTGGGATGGAGTCAGTCCAGCTCCAGATGTTTCAAGATATAGGCTGACCAAGCAACCTCTCTTAGGCATACCTCAACACCTACCCAGAAATGAATTGGACCCATCTACCTAGGGGCCCTGATTCTACAGAATTCACTCACACCCTACTAGTATTGAAGGCAGTAGGAGTTTTGCCTGCGAAAAGGAAGAGCAGAGACTGGGAAGGTATGGTGGTATATATCTGGCCTAATCCTGCCCTTGTGCCGTTTTTCTTTGTTGTGAAATTATTATTTGCCATGTAAACACTTGGAACAGTTATTATGGACTGGATTCAGCTCCCACAGAAGTCAAGGGTAGTTCTTGCATTGATTTAAATGGGAATAGCACTGAGTCGGTTATAATTAGGTAACGATTACGGTGTAGGTTGAAAATACTTAGCAAATGGTACAGCTGGTATCTGTGGAGTGGAAAATGAAGTACTGTTACAACCACGGAGACTAAACATTTACTCCAAAGAGAGAGATCTTCTCATTCTGCACTGGGATCATCTAGCACTGGCAAAGCAGCCAACACAAATTTTTATTATTTCTCATTTCTATAGCACTTGTAGTGTTCTAAGTGCTTTATACTCCTTAACTAGTTCACCCTCACAACACCCCTGTGAGGCAGGGCATTATTATTCCATTTTTAATATATTTATTTATTTTTACAGATGGGGAATCGAAGTTGAGAGTTCATGATTCGCCCAAGGTGGTCCAGTGAGTTCATAGCGAATATGGGAATTGAACCCTAGACTCTCAAGTAGTACCAGATCCAATACCGTATCCAATTGGCGATACTGACTCTCAAATGACCAAAAGACATGAGACAGTCCTCACAGCATCATGGGATTGGCTTAAATATCATGAGATATTTTCACACACACACACAAACACAAACACACACACACACAAGTAGGGATCTTTTCATCTGCCTTTTGGTTTCTGAACAGTTAAAATACGTTTGCAACATTTGCTCCATACCCATGTAGGGCTGAGACGAGGGCTTTCCCAGGTTTTTTTGTCATTTTTCAGAACTTTTACAACAGTTTTACAGCACTTTTATGGCAATTTTCAGCATTTCCCCAGTGCTTANAATCATGGTTCCCTTCCCTTTCCACCCTGAAAGTACAAACACCCAAAGGTTCACTGAAGCTGCGAGAGAAGGACTCTCACGCCTTCCTGAGAACATCTGTGCATCCTTTCAAGCCGTGCTGAGATGGAGGCTCTTTCTCGCAAGAACTCAGAAGACCAACATTGGCAATAATGTATTTTTCTTCCCTTGGTAAAATAAAATTAGATACTCTAAATGAAAACATAAATAACATAAGGTGGTTAAACAAACCCTCACTGTTAAATTTTGAGAGGAACAGAAGGGCTAAGCAAATGGCTGTCTACTAGACATTACACAATGGCACTCAGCAACAACAATGGGGGGAAATTACCCAAGCTGTAACACAAATATTTACTACTGCACAATATTTGGCAATGATGCTGGGAAACATTTGTACAGCATCGATTTTTAGACTTTAAAAAAATAAAAAATAAAAAAAGTACTGAAAAAGGAAAGTCATTCAATGGACCTTTCTGCTGTCTGAAAACCTAGGACCAAATTTCCCTCCACGTTGCACAAGAAAGAGGTTATAAGTGGCCATTCTCCTCGGCCTTATAATCCTCTTTGGAGCATTCCCTGCAAACCTTCAAAACCCTCCTGAAAACCTCCTTCTTCCGTCAGGCTTTTCCTAGCTCTTCACTCCCATAGATTACTCTTCTTTGCTTCTGTGTAGACTCTCTCATCTTTCAGGATGCCCCTCCTCCTTTGTACCTAAGTTAAGCAAGGGCATCTTCAACTTCTCAGCTTCATGAATGGATCCCTGTTCTTCCTTATGTTCTCCTCCCCTTGCCCATCCCAGAGCATAAGCCCCTCAGGACAGGGATTGGTATCTAAAATCATGAATATTCAAGGGCCAGGCACATTACTGGTGCTATACGTAAAATAAACAATAACAATACTAATATTCTCCCCCTAGCCAGGACTACTCAATTAGGGATCTTCTCAGTGCCAGAGACACCAGGACCATCCCCCACCCCCAAATGCCCAGCGAAGACACATTCTAGGGGTGAAGTGGAAATTCCGCCCACATTCTGATTCCATTGGAACCAATTGGTTCGATTGTTCCGATTGAAAAATCCAATTTCCAATCAGTTCGATCAAAATCAATTTATACATTGGAGCATGCCTAAAATGGTTCAATCGGGATTCCAATCAAAAATATTTTTGACTGTATCTTTGCCAGCCTTTCTATTTCGGCCCAACTGTTCCACAGAAACAGAAAGGCTATGTCAAACCAGCCCTAGCATATTTCGCATTGTCTGATGGAAGCTACTCTCTCCCAGCTCCAAGTAGTCAAACACAATGGTGCAGATTCATGCTTTCCCTGTGTCCCTAGCACCCCAATTGTACAGAATTCCTGCCTTCCAGGAACAGGCATGGAGCAAGAGGTCTTGTACACCAGTCACAAAGACAGCAAATCCATTAATAGTCATCGTTAGGAGGCAGCCTTGGAACAGGCCATGTTCCACGACAGGCCTGGGGCATTTTAACCTTCCCCAATTCTGAAATGCTGCAGTGATTCTTAATGGCTACTGCAATTAGAGGGCTCCCCTGCCCTGGGATGGAGTCAGTCCAGCTCCAGATGTTTCAAGATATAGGCTGACCAAGCAACCTCTCTTAGGCATACCTCAACACCTACCCAGAAATGAATTGGACCCATCTACCTAGGGGCCCTGATTCTACAGAATTCACTCACACCCTACTAGTATTGAAGGCAGTAGGAGTTTTGCCTGCGAAAAGGAAGAGCAGAGACTGGGAAGGTATGGTGGTATATATCTGGCCTAATCCTGCCCTTGTGCCGTTTTTCTTTGTTGTGAAATTATTATTTGCCATGTAAACACTTGGAACAGTTATTATGGACTGGATTCAGCTCCCACAGAAGTCAAGGGTAGTTCTTGCATTGATTTAATGGGAATAGCACTGAGTCCGTTATAATTAGGTAACAATTATGGTGTAGGTTGAAAATACTTAGCAAATGGTACAGCTGGTATCTGTGGAGTGGAAAATGAAGTACTGTTACAACCACGGAGACTAAACATTTACTCCAAAGAGAGAGATCTTCTCATTCTGCACTGGGATCATCTAGCACTGGCAAAGCAGCCAACACAAATTTTTATTATTTCTCATTTCTATAGCACTTGTAGTGTTCTAAGTGCTTTATACTCCTTAACTAGTTCACCCTCACAACACCCCTGTGAGGCAGGGCATTATTATTCCATTTTTAATATATTTATTTATTTTTACAGATGGGGAATCGAAGTTGAGAGTTCATGATTCGCCCAAGGTGGTCCAGTGAGTTCATAGCGAATATGGGAATTGAACCCTAGACTCTCAAGTAGTACCAGATCCAATACCGTATCCAATTGGCGATACTGACTCTCAAATGACCAAAAGACATGAGACAGTCCTCACAGCATCATGGGATTGGCTTAAATATCATGAGATATTTTCACACACACACACAAACACAAACACACACACACACAAGTAGGGATCTTTTCATCTGCCTTTTGGTTTCTGAACAGTTAAAATACGTTTGCAACATTTGCTCCATACCCATGTAGGGCTGAGACGAGGGCTTTCCCAGGTTTTTTTGTCATTTTTCAGAACTTTTACAACAGTTTTACAGCACTTTTATGGCAATTTTCAGCATTTCCCCAGTGCTTACCCAGCACTGGGGAACCTTTTCCCAGTCACAAGCACTGGAGTGATGTATGTGGCTGCTTGGGAGCACTGCATAATTTATATGAATGATTTGCATAATTATGCATAGATTAAGTCTCCCCTCTGCCACTAAATTTCGTTCAATCCAAAGGAGGCCTGTTTCAAAGTGCTCCCGAGCACTACTGCCAGCTGGCGTGGGGAACGCGTTCACACACGGCCTCAAGCACTCTGGTGCTCCTGAGCTCCAGGCTGAGAATCCCTGGTTTAGGAAACCCCCGAGAACACGAAACTCATAATAAAATCCCAACAGCCAGTTGTAAGTTGAGACGAGTGTGACAGAGTGATGGCATTCCCTTTGTTTCCTCTTTCTCCTCCCCCTTCCCCCACCTCAGCACATACATATTCTGAGTGTGTTGTGTAGCGAGCGAGTGTGAGCAAGTGAGATCTGAATGGAGAGTGGACGCGTTAGTCCTGCGTGTGCGGCACCCGTTTAATTTGTCAGCGTGTTGTATTTGTTACTGTGGTTTTTCACTCCTCTTCTTTCCCTCTTCCTATATGTGCTGGATACTAAGTGTTGCTAGCTGGTAGCAAAGGAACTACGGTCTACACACCTTTGCTACCAAGTGACCTACTACTGAGGAACCAGTAAAAGCAGAGCTCCTCGTAGGAAAGGTGTCTTCTCAGTGTGCAAAAGGGGTGAGGCAAGGCAGGGCACTTGTTGATCAAGGGAGGTAGCCTGGCTTTGGGTATTTTCAGACGTTATGAGATCACAGTGAACCACGGTGAATACCACTCGCACGTCTGTTTGGCAGCCGCCAGATGTTCGCCACGCTCAATCCCCACATGGGGTCATTTTCAACCACGCTCCCTGGGCTAGCCGCACCAATTCCCCGGGAAGCGTGGTGAAAATGAATCCCGGCAGGGATCAAAGAAAAGTAACATCTGGTCGGTTGCCATGGCCCGGACTCACCGGCGGGAGTCCGGGCCATGGCGAATTCGGCCAGACGCTGCGGCGGCATTGGCCCCGCCACCCGCCCGTCTCCCCAGAGGGCGGGCGGCGGGGAGCGTAGAGGGGGCAGGGCCATGCGGCCGCACGTTGCACTGCGCGGCCCCGCCCCTCCCCGATTCCCCGCCCGGCGTGACGGGATCATCCCGGCGGGGGATCAATAGATTGATTTCGTGACGGGGCCAAGTGGCCCCGTCACGTCTGAAAACACCCTTAGTCTGCTGGAGACTTTTTTGTTTGTTTGTTTTGTAACCCTTTGCTTCTTCCTCCCATTGAAGCAACTGCCCTGCTTGGGGAGGTGAGAAATGAACTCTTTTTGTTTTGCCCATGTGTCTCCTGTGCACCTGTCTTGAAAGCCAAAACCTACCACCACCTGAAAACCCCTATGACAGAGACATTATGAGATTGTCCGGGATGCCTGCAGGGCTATTTTTAAAAAATTTATTTATTTCTACCCCACGCTTCCCCTAAGGCTAAGGGCGGCTTACAACAATAAACACACAAAAATACATTACAGTCCCGTAAACCTCTCCCCAACCCAGTCCCTAACCCTGCCTACCAAACATTTTGCCAAAGAGAAAGGTTTCCCACTGCCTCCAGAATATGCTCATGCTCAGGTGGACCTCCAGGGGAAAGGAGTTCCACAACACTGGAGCAGCAACTGAGAACATCTCTCTGCAGACTCCTTTCGTGTGAACAAGATTGGCAAGGTGGTACCCGCGAGAGAGCGCGCCTGACTGACTGCAGGGGTCACAGTGGAGCAGGGTAGGAAAGGCAGTCTTTCAAATATGTGGGGCCCAGACCATTTAGGGCTTTAAAAGGACAAAGCCAGCACCTTGGATTGTGCCTGGAAAGCCACAGGGAGTCAGTGCAGACTCTGAAAGCACAGGTGTAATGTGCTCACGAGGACCCACCCCGAAAGGAGTCGGCCCGCTGCGTTTTGCACCAGCTTCCAAACACCCATCAAAGGCAGTCCCACGTAGAGCACATTATAGTAAGCTCTCCACCAAGCAGCAATGACTTGCCCTGCAGAATTTTCGTGGTAACAACTTGAACAGACGTCTTTTATGTTACGCTTTTGTACACGGCTTTGAAAAGGAAGTCAATTTCAGGGAACACCCGAGGTGTTTATTTTGGGGACTTCTCAGACTTACACACAGTGCAGCAGGTAGCTTATACAGCAGGTGCTGTGATCCAGTAGTTAAGCACATAGTCTACTAGCCTGCAAAATCATCGTATTTGGCAAGACTGACAATGTAAAATGTCAGCTAGAACGGAAGATGGTGAGCATTCTAAGCTCCGGCGATAACAACTAGCTCAGAAAATTGGTAGCTACTGATCCTCAGCAGAAAGCAGAGAATTAAGGAGGGAAACAATAAGGAAGAATACACCCAAATATAGCCCTACAGTGGATAACACAGAGTGTAAAAGAGATCTAAATAAGTATTGTGCATCCTTACTATTTCCTTTGAGTCCTCCATCAAGTAAACACGTTCCGTGAGAAAAGGGCAACAAATGATATCCAAAAACCAGCATTGTCAGAGGAAGTAATGAGTAAATAAATAAAAGATACAAATGGGGGGCGGGGAGAGAACCATACCCAACTATTCTCTCCTGCCAGCAGTTTATCCCGCTTGACAATATAGTCAATGTAGGGGAGCTCGCCACCTGATGACAGTCCCGCTCTGGGCAAAATTCATTCTCCATTCCCTGCAGCAATATCATTGCCTCTCTCACTGCTGAACCATGTGGAATATTTGCGCCAATAGTTTTTCCAGGGTCCGTATCATGCTAAGCATTGACTGGGTTTGTCTTCATCGGCTGTAAACGTTTCCAGGCTGCAACCGTGTCTGACTCTGCTGCTCTACGCGGGGCTGAGCACGCTGTTGGTGTTCAATAAATCAATAGACCTCCAAGGGATGCCTAGATTCTCTTCGTTGAAGTGTGCATTCGTTTTTTGAGCCTTGCTTGATACTGCAAGGGCTCTTGTGCCAATGCTCTTTATTCCTCAATTTGCAAAAATAATTCCCCTTCCTTCAGCCGGCTGCAGAGTTCAGGTTTTGATTTGTATTAATAGGTGCCCCTTTCTCCAGAAGTCTCATACACAGCAGGCTTGCTTAGTTTAGTGTCTAAAACAAAATCCCTAGGAGCCACCATTGTCTGCCCCTCATTCAGACATTGTTCCCTGTTGCAAATCCACCACATCTTTATTAATCTGTGTTTCTCTTCTCCCATTGTACTGAATTCACACAACTTCTGATTCCCCTGTGATTGAAAGGCAATTCTCTATTTCACTGTGGTATTTCCCACAATGCCACGGGTGCAGAGTAGAGATGAAACAGGTAGCTCATTTGCTACCCAAAGGCAATACCCACAACAATACCGATCGGACACCCAATTACCCCAAAATGCCTAATATTACCGTTACGAAGTTATTGATTTACTGACCAGTAAATTGGTAAAGGAATCAGTACCCGAAGCCAGAAAATTGTTACTGGACATAAAAAAATTGGGACAAAAAAAATATCAGTATTTCAGGTAGGGCTGAAACGCGATCTAGATTTTCTTTTAAATTTAGCAGAGGATCACAATTCTCAGCTTGTTTTTAGCAAGAATCAATAATCAAGAAATCCCCCGATTCTCGACACTTGCTCAGTCAAGATTTTTTTCTCAATTTGCCATGATTTACCATTTACTGAGATTTACCATGTACCGCTTCCTGTGTACCGTGTTCATTCCGGTAATGCCCATGCACAAAATGGCTGCCCTTTTCCAAACTGGTGGCGATGCTGCCAGTGCCATCTTGGAAGAGGACTGCACATGTAAATAATAGCTGCGGCAGCCTTTTGCATGTGCACATTACCAGGACAAAAGTGGTACACACTATAGGTATACGGTACATGGTAAACCATGGTAAATGGTACATTTTAACAAGCTTCTCATCAAGATCCCGAACTGTTACCAAGATTGTCGTAATATCTCGGTAATGTTTTTCAATTCTTGTGAGATTTTCATGAGAAACAAAGGGATTCTTGTTTCAGTCCTAATATTGGGTAGTTCGTCAGGACACTCTGTCAGTGCGTCGGCTGCAGAATAGGGATGGCCGGCGAAACAGCGACTGGGATGGAGCTGGCAGGCGGGGCTAATCCACGCTGCAGCGTGTTCTGGGTCCAGCTCCGCCCCCCTCCCTTGGCAATTGGGAACTCATGCAGGGCTTCAGGGCGGAGTGGCGCCCTGCCTGGAGCTCATTAACTAATTAGGCAATATTGCTATATATAGTACCGGCGGGGGCCATGAGCCTCTGCCGGTAATCACTTGTGAGAGACTGGCCCCTCTACTGCCTTGGAGATTTCTGTGTCAGGTTTTGGTTGTGCCTTGAGACTGTGAGCGAACCCCGTGTTTCCCCCCCCCCCACCACCCTTTGGAGTGAGTCTGTGAGCGAGTGAGTATAGTCTGTTTGTCTTGTTTGTCTCTGTGCGAAAGGAAGGTGAATCCCTGGTTTGGGTATTTCCTACCCCTTGTTCCTTATTTTCTGGTTCCTCCCTGCTATTCCTTATCAAGTCGTGTTCCTTGTGAGTGCGTACCCTACCCCCTCACTCCTCCCTTGTTTCCCATCCCCCTCCTGAGACACCCGCCTCCTGGGATTCCCCTTCCCCCTCCCCTTTTCCCTCACCCCCCCACCACGGTGCCCAGGGACCCTGAGTACTCCCCTGAGAATCCGGATCCCTTCCCTGGTGTTGTTTGTCCCTTTGGGGCAAGTGGCTTCCTCTCCTTGAGTCCCAATGATGACAAGTGTTGCTCTCTGATTCGGAGAGAAAGCCCACCTTCTATCCTGAGGGACATTGTATACCATCAAGGGAACCTAGTATTGAGAGGAGGTCGCCCCTTGTCTTTGTGGGGTTCAGTCCTTCTGACCCTTTCCTACCTTTCCGTCCTCTATACCCCCCTCTCCGGTGACACACTCCTCAGGTGCCCAATATTACTGGGCCAGGTATCACACTATTCATGTGTTAACCCACTCTTGCAGATACTCATTTCAACTCTAGAAAAGAGCAACGCCCATGTAATATCCCTGTATGCAATGTTCCAGAAGTAGCATGGAGTGGAAGAGGGAGTCTCTGCTTCAAGTCCTTCTGCAAATTCTCTATGGTCACATGATGGTAGGAAGAAAACAGAAAATGATGCATAAGGGGATGACTCGGTGTAATGATAAGGCCATACAAATCCATTGCAGTGGAAATCAAGGACATCATTATGGTTGTGTACTTATACTTATGCAATTATGTGTTTCCATGGCTACCAGGTGGTCCTCTCAGCAACTCTTCCCCATGTTATATCCCTTGGAGCTATTATATATCTGGTTGGCACAAAATGCATTGTGGATCATTTGCTTGGGGCAAATGCATCCTGGACATCTGTATGCATTGTCTTTTGGAATAGCGAACAGGTGAAATGATTGTTTCATGTCTGTTCTTCTAATGCTGCCATGGCCATTGGCCACAACTGAAGACTGATGCTTTCCCCAGAATAATCAATCCCCACACCACCATTGCTACTTGATTAGAGTCAGATCCTACCTGTCAAACTCTTCATATTGCATATCAGGAAAACAAAAAAGTAGCATTAAGGAGCACAGAGAGCGGTGAGATGTTTATAACACTCAGAATATGAGTTTTTGCAGCTACCGACTCTAAACCAGTCATATGTGAAAGACCGCTTGGTCATTCAGTGCCTCGTAACAGGAATGGAGGTGAACTTTTCATTCTAATACACACCGAGATGAGTTCTGGTTAGAACCTAACCACATGCTGCTTATGAACGCGTTTTACATAGCATGAGGTCATCTCAGCTTGTTGGGTTTTGTGTTTTTTTTGTATTTCAGTCATTTTGATATGTTGGTTACACATTGTGACAATGGGTATTTTCAGACATGGGGAATGGCATGGTCTAATCTGCTTTAGCGTGGATTGACCTGGGTGCCATCGTCACGGCTAGATGCACCCACCAGATGTTAGCATGAACTGGCTCCTGACCGTGGTGGGGACTAGCCCGGACTGTGAATTGGGGAAATCCCCAAGTCACAGACCAGGCTAAGCTCCACCACAATTGGGAGCCAGCTGCTGGGCCTGAATTAAAGTGGGCTATCATGTCTGATAGCCTACTGTATTTACCGTGGTCCAGAATGGTGGTGGGAGCCATGTGTGGCAGCCATCAGTGCCGCCATGGCCACCCGTCAGCCAAGGGGGTGGGGATGTTCCATGCGGCGCGGGGGCAGGTGCACGCACAACCGTGCGTCTCCCCGCACCCTCCCTGGCCTTGCCACTGGAACGTTTGTTCGGTGGCCAAGCAAAGTCCCGCTAAGTGTGACAGCTGCTGCTACCACCTGGCGCAGTCCGTGGTGGCGGCAGGAACCATCATGTCATAAAGCACCCAATATTAGCATTACTGCACATGCACAATTGTCAAAAACAATATAACAAACACCAACATGACCAAAACCCTGCAAATAACCAAACTAACACCACCTCCCCAATGAAAATAACCAAAACAGGATAGTCGATAAAATCGATATTCACATACCTGTATCGGTTATTATTATTATTATTATTATTAATAAACATTTATAAAGCGCCAGTAGTAACCTGGCGCTGTACAGAACATACAATCAGATGCGGTCCCTGCCTGTGGCTTACAATCTAAAAGACAAGGAGGGGGAGACAAGGAGA
>QEPC01002388.1:13503934-13516192 GCA_003113815.1 Sphenodon punctatus | reverse complement strand
GGTAGCAGCAGTCAGCAGAGGAGGGCTGACAGTAAGAGCAAGGGGAAAGACTAGAGGGCATTGGGAAAGGCAGCATGGAAAAGGTGGGTCTTGAGGAGGGATTTGAAGGAGCGGAGGGAGGAGGCAAGGCGGATGTCGGCAGGGAGGAACAGTTCCTACAAGAACAGTTCCTCTCTGCAATGGCCACCAAGTGCAGAATGGCAGCATGGGGGCAAGTCTGGGTGAGCAGCATATGTAGGTTGCTTGGCACAGCCAAGGCTGCATATTATGGGTACCTCAGAGACCACATTGTGCCCATGTGGTCGTCTCCTATTCAAACTGGCCAGGGATCTAAGAGGCAGAACAGAGGGGAAAGCCCTCTTTTTACATAAGTCACATTAGGGGAGATTAAATCCCTTGCATCTAACAAGCGTCTAGCACTAAATTCGGTTGTGGATATTATATTCACATACCTGTATCGGTTGTGGATATTATATTCACATACCTGTATCGGTTGTGGATATTATTCAGGTACTCTAAGGACTACCTGAAAATGCAAACGGTACTCACAAATAATAAACCCATTCTCTGTTTCATTTTTTAGTAAATTATAAATACTGCCTGGGGGCGCAGTCGACAACATCATGATTATTAAAGTCTTAGTAAACGTACCAATAAAATGATAAAAAAAATAACTTTAACCTGACCTGCCTTGTTATGTTTCAACATTTCGAATTTTTCAATTACTTCAACATTTACATGAATGGGTTATGCATAAAGGAAATGAAGAACAAGGAAAACACATTTTGCTAAATAATGAAAACAGAAGGCAAATGTAGTGAATAACCAATGTCAACTTGTTGGGCAGCAGGAAAATAGCTGAGCTCGGTCAATGCAATGTCAGTGCTTAACACAAGTGGGAGGGATAGACAATAAGGGGCATGCTTTGAGCTGATGAATAAATCAATGTGTGCTGCAGGAACCGTGTGTGCGGTATAACAGTTTCGCTACTAAGGGGTGTCAATGGTCAAATGGGATAAGATATACTGGGACGAGAACCAAGAAAACAAGGAACTTTGGTGAACTTGAATACAGTCAAACATAACCTGAGACAATGGAATGAGATCATTTGGGCACATTCCATGCTTTACCTTGGGTGAATTATTTTCTAATTGTGAGTGTATGCTCAGAACTAGAACTGAAATGGGTATCTGCAGAAACGTCTATGCTCATCAAATTCACAGTACTCAGTTTGAATAGAAGATTTCGGGCTGGTACCTGAAATGGTACCCAATCAGGTACCGAACATACTGAAATGAAATACCAAAACACTGAAATTTTGGGAATATTTTCCCCGTGTTTGGTGGTATTCTGGGTACTCGAAAACCAACATTTGGGGATTTCAGGTGCTTGAATGGTATTCAGGTGCCAGTATGGATACCCAAAATGGTCCCTGAAAATGCAGGTATTATCCCTGGGTACCAAATCAGGTACCCATTTCAGTTCTACTCAGAACTTGGGTGTTTTCGGATGTGACATGGTCTGGATTCACCACAGTGGATTCCCAGTGGTGGTGAACCAAACCACCACCACCCGTGGTCAAGGAGAGCCCCGAACAGACGTGAGAAGAGTGGGACCATGGCAGGGAATCGGGCCGCCAGACCACGGCCCAGGGCAGCGCAACAGATTTGACCACGGCCGGGAATCGGCATCATAACACCCACAAGGCACCGGGGAGGGGCGGGACACAGACATGGCCGGTGGAGGGCACACGAAGCCAAAAGTACCAAAAGGGAACACCCACACATGGGAAATGGGAAGGGAGGGAGAAGAGGGAGAGAAGCCGCCAAGGTACGACACACAACAGGCACAGAGACATCAAGGGCACAGTGGAACACACAGCAAAAACACACGCCCAGGCGCACACACACCCGCACAGGAAAGGATGGGAAGAGGGCACACTGCAGGACAGACAACACACATAGCACAACGGGCACAGGGGGGAGGGGGGCAGCAGGACAGGGGGAGGAACGGGACAGGGGCAGGACTGGGCACGGGGAATGGCAGTCAGACCCCAACAACAGCACAGCCTGCACGGGCACCCCCACAGCTACACAGTCAGTCCCAGAAGGGGGGGAATCTGAAAGGTCGGGGTACAGGCACAGGGGGAGACCACACAGAACAGGCAGTGGCCCAGGCATGGTCCAGGAGGCACACACGGACCCCGAGCGCCAGCGAGGGTGCAATGGAGGGGAGGCAGGAGAGCCGGAGTCATGCAGCTGGTCCAAAGGCACAAACACACACACACACCCATGAGAGGATGCCAGGAGGTGCAGTCCGAGGGCCCCAGAACCCCGAAGTCAAACAGACACCCAGGGGTGGGGGGGCTGGAGCGCTGGGAGGGAGCGCAGGTGGACGAGGACCGTCAGCAGCATCCAGGGGAGCCGGGGGTCAGTTCAGAGAGCAGGACACAGACACTGGAGATGGCAGCCATGGAGGGGAACACCGGTTGCAGAGGAAGACGGGGGGGCGGAGGGGGCCGGGAGCCACAGGCAGGGGCAGCGGTACCCCAGGAATCTGGCAGCACAGCCAGGACATCAAGGAGGGAGCAGGAAACGGATCACGGCAGCCAGGCGGAGGCAGGAGCTCACAGTGGGGCCAGCAACCAGGGCCCGGAAGGCACAGGGGGACTCACAGATGGCAGCTGGGGGCCACTAAGGGGCCACGGGCCGGGTGGCCTGCCAGGTGAACGAAGTGCGGCCAATGGAGCATGTCCTGGTGGTACCCCAGCCCGGACATGTGGTGGGCAACCAGGTAGTACGCCTTGAGTGGATCCTGCACGGAGAGCCCCAACTGCACATCGGAACGGGACCAAACACCTGACAGTGCCACCAGCTCCACCGATGAGGGCTCCGAAAAGCAGGAGTCAGCAGCAGGGGGCCATGGGAGGTGACCCAGCTCCAACAGCTGGTGATTCACCACCCCACGAGAGCGCTGGTACCCGTGAACTCAGGGCCCCGTGAACTCAGTCAAAGTAGGACATGGCCAAGGAAGAGCCCCCCCTCTGCCAGGCAGACCGTGTAGGCAGCCAGAGAGGGCAGACATGGTCTCCGCCGCAGACCACCCCACATGCGAGCACCTCATCTCCTGAATGCACCCATCGGGAAAGGGAAGCAGTCCCAGCATCTCAGCATGCAGCCGACAGTCGTGGGTGCTCGCCTCATAGCCAAAGTAACGAAGGCTGGAGCTCAGGCTCACATAGGCACCCGACAGGCTGTCCGGGCAGCTCAGGAGCAATTGCACAGCCGGGGTATGCCACAGGTCACACAGGGCCATGGTCTCGCGGAAGGTCCACGTATGGGGGGGCCCCATGGGGGCAGGGAGCCGGGAGCCCAGTGGAGGCGCAGCCAGCCATGGTCCAGCAAGCCAGGAACACTGACACCACGGACATGGGGGCCCACATTCCCCGGAGGGGTGGGACGAGACACAGGGGAGCCCCAAGGCCAAGCGATAAGGCCACGGGCTGCAACAAGGCATGGCAACAGAGCGAGGCGTGGGCCACGGACCCTGCACAGCTGCAGGGACAGCCGATACACTAATCAGGCTGGCAAGGACTCAATGTTTCCAGCACAGAGGGGTGGGAGGTGATGACAGAAGGAGTGCAGCTGCCGCCAGCACGCCCAGGCGCGTGCTGGTTCATACGCAAGGCCCCATGAAGGGATAGCAGGTGCACCCAATCCGATGCCCCCAGAGCCCCGGCCTGTCCTCCCTGCTGGAGGTGGCTGGGCCAGCTGGGAGGGGGCCACCCCAGGGCTACACGGGTGCCCCCGCCCGGTCACAACCGGGGGCGGGGCACCACGTGTACCAGGCTATTACGGGGCCGTCTGCACCCCATCCGGGGCAGAAGGCACCATGCAGCAAGACAGGCTGGGCGCCTGCGGGATGCACCTAGCGCTCTGTGCCAAGTGGTACCATTCGCACACCGATCAGCTGTGCATCCTGACCGCAGAATTGCACCTGGGTGCCTGCCTGTGGGTTAGTTTGGCCTGGAGCGCTGATGCCCTGGCTGGAGCGGCAGCACACCCCCATGAGGACCCCCATCCCCATGGTCCAGCGGGTGGCCATCGGGGTCTGGACCCTCGCAACACCCAACTCCTGCCGGTCAGTCCCCCAGAACGTCGGTGTCGGGGTGAGCACCGTTGCCTGTATTCTCCGGGATGTATGTGAGGCTGTGGAGGGCATTCTCTGGGACCGAGCGATCCAGCCGGTGGACCAGGCGGCTGGAGGGTTCCCCAACTGCATGGGCACCATGGACAGCACCCACATAGAGATCCTGCGCCCCTCCACTGGGGAGGCCGCGGAGTATGTCAACAGGCATGGGTACCACCCCCTGCGGCTGCAGGCTGTCGTGAACCACCACGGGCAACTCTGGGTGCAGCCACGATGCCCGGATCATGACCATCTCCCCCTTCTATGCCCGGATGTACCGCAGGGACTTTGCAGACATGGGGATGACCCGGATAGAGGGGGTGCTAATGCCCCCCTGTATCCTGGGGGACTCGGGCTATCCCCTCACCCGGTGGCTGATGAAGATGTACCCGGTCACCTGGACCCCAGAGGCTGTGCTGTACAATTCCCGCCTGTGTGCAAGCCGGACTGTAGTCGAGCGGGCTTTTGGGGCCCTCGAGCAGCGCTGTAGGAGTCTCGCTGGCCGGCTGGACTATATGGTGGAGACCTCAGCCCTGGTGATAGGTGCCTGCTGTATTCTCCACAACATCTGCGATACGCCAAGCGCATCCGTGCTGCCCTGGCCAGGCATATCAGCCAGGAGGCTGAGGCGTGAGGGCACTCAACCCCGACCCCACCACCCTGGGGACCTCACCGGCTCCCTGGGCGAGTCGCTCTACATCCATCTGTCCACCCCATGAACAGTCCAAAGAACGCAGTTGTGTTGCCCTGGAATTTATTCCCTCACCCAAGTACATGTCCCCCTTACACCGCCACCACCAACACCACCCCCCACCACGCAGGTTCCGTGCCCACCCCTCAGACCACCCTCCCCCTTCTGCCTATCCCCCACCAGGAACAATTGTCCACCATGAAAGTCAATGGGAGTTTTGTCATTGACTTCAATGGATGGAAGACGACTGACTTCAACTGGATGTAAATAAAGTCAAAAATGGATCAAACCTAAAAGTGGGTTTGGACTTTGTGTGACTCCGTTTCCCCAACAACCACTCACTTAGTACTCTTGGACAGAAAAGATGCAAGACGCACAACTTCTCATCTTCTGCTGCTTTATCCACAAAGGAAAATGAGATCGTTTTCATTCATGTTTCCAGTTCTGCATGACAGGAATACAAAATACCCCCTCCACCCCCCAAAAAGGAGAACGGTAACTCGTAAAGGATCTGTCAATGGCAGGTGCTTTTATGTCAAATAATTAACTGCAGGTACTTCAAAACGATGGTGGCATGTCTCATCATCTCTGCCTTCAGCACCAATTATATGTCTCCAGAGAGTGCATCTTAGAATGTATTACCAAAAGGCAGGTGTGGAAAAATTAACCCACAAAAACATATACTCAAGTAGCATTTTTTTAAAAAACCCAACTGATTAAACCCACAGAGCTGAAGGAATGCAAAACTAGGGCCATATCCTGTGAAGTGCTCAGCAATACTCAAGTGCTCTTGCCTCTGCACTTATTATTTCTAGAAGAAGGGAGTTCGCAAACATTTTGCCTGCACAACCCAATTTAGAGACTAAAATATAAGCCCCTGGCCCCCAGAGAGCAGCAAAGCCATGCTAACGATAGCAAATACCATTTGGAATGGCCACTTGAACGGGCATGACCCAACTTTGGGTTCAGCAGGAAAAGAACATCTGGAAACATCATCTGTGTGGAGGGGAGGAAGAGGCTACCAAAACTCAACTAAGAGGCATGAAACTTTGAGCTCAGACACTCCTAGTTTAAAGAAATATTGGTTTGGCCCCATACATTAAAATCTATAATGTAAAGTGCAGAATTTAGGTGGAATACTCTTAACAAGGCTACCATCTTCTTCAGAGAACTGATTTTTACAGAACTTATGGTGTAAGTTAAACAAAAAGACAAAATCCATCAAAAGGACACTCCAATCCCAGACAAAGTCAGGAAGGCCCTGGGATGCACATAGGTGACTACTTTTGATTTCATTCATATCCAAAATTAAGCCTTTTGCTATTTTTAAACTGAGCCTAACTCCACCCCGTCACCCTCCCATCACACAAACCTTTCCATTACTTGTCTGAGATGTCACAATTTGCCTTGGTAGTAGCGCTCAATCGTGCAAGATTCTGAGATTCTAAGATTGATGTTTTACCACATGAGGATTTGGATTGATCAATCCCACGCCCATGTGCTTAAGATCATGGGTGGGATCAAGCTACGGCACTCATTTCCTTTCATGATCCAGTGAGTTCGTCAATGCTTTTATCTCAGCCGATTTTGTTTCAAAGAACTCTTCAGTCTTAATTCTAAACAGCATTCTGCTTCTAACACTGAATCATTTGTTTCCCCCAACTGATATCAATGCCTTCCTACGCTGCATGCCATCATGGCAGTCAAATGCCAAGCCATAGGAATTTTTCTTCACATAAGCAGCAGCTGGTTCCTTGGGGAACTCCATGAACATCTCTGCCTAAACCCATGTAATTGCTTATGTTGTTATGGTCCATTCTTAATCCTGAATCCTCTGTCTGGATCCTCTCCCAGACAAAATGTTCCTCTAAGACTAGTTTTGAAGTCTGTGCATTATTCAAAATCACTTCCGGCAGACATGTGAATTACACTGTAAGCTCTCTGCATGTCATCAGCCTATTAAACCTTTGCCTATAATTTTGTGGGGCTGTCTGATTTGCTGTTCAGACACCCAAGTGAGGGCATAGCTATAAGGGACAGGCGGTACGGCTACTAGCAAAAAAACTTTGTTTAGCACTGAGGCCCACACTCCCTGGGATGGCTGCCTCCCCCACCACTGAAAGGTGGGGGGAAAGGATTCCATCTCGTGCCCTAGGGCCCATTCCAACTTAGCTACACCTTTGCACTCAAGATTTCTTTAAGCACACACACACACGACACCCATTTTTTGTGTGTGCAGCTCCGAGGTTAAACTAAAATCCTTTGTTTGGCAAAAAAATGTAACTGCTTGAACTTGTGAGTGTGCAGCACATGTAGTTTGGGAGAGGGATCATTAATGCTGGATAAGCCAGCATGCGACTTCTTTCTGATCATGCTTCAGCTGGCTAGGAGGCTAATGAGCAGAACCTGGTAACCTCAACGTCAGAGCCTCTGAATCTTCAACAGAAAATAAAACCCTTAATTCAGCATTTAGCATATTGCAGAGAAATTTGCTGCGTGGTCCCTCCTTTCTTTTATAAATCACAAAGACAGGCTGAGCTTGTCAAAATGACTGGGAAGACAAAAGACCAGAAACGTAGCTACTGATCTGCACAGCTGCAGTAGGGACAGGGGCTGAAGCGGCAACTCCTTTTCCCGCTCTGCTATTTCATTCCGCCATTTTGGAATCGCCCGCAACTTTCCGCAGCTTTCCGTCTAGAATTCCACTCATTCGGGAACCGGCAGAACAATCTCAGAAACTGCCAGAACAAACATTGCTCCGCTACTCCGCACTGCCAGCAGAAATTGCGGAAGACTGAAACTGTGGGAACAAACATTGTTAGGCTATTTTCGCAGCAGGTGGAAGTAGCAGAATGAAGGTAGAAGAATGGCAGACGTAGTGGAATGAAAGTAGCGAAATAAACATCTCTATCACACCGTGCCGCTCATTGTGGAAGAGCTTTTTCTGTCCGAAAAAGCTACCGCAGCAGCTTGCCGTTTCAGCCCCACTGGGGACCATGAGCACAGGGTCCCACAATGCAAATGGAGATTTGAATTTCTGTTGGTGACAAGTTGACCCAATAAAAGAGTTCGTCTGAACTACTCTGTCTATCTATTACTTGTAGGACCAACACGGTGACCACACGCTCTTGAATTTCAGAGTCAACAGCGAGAACTCATTTTCTCTCCTTGACATTAATAGGAGCTGTACATGCCCAGCATCTCTAATTAGAGGCTGAAAACTGTCAGTAAATCCTTGCCTTTTAGGAACATTAACAAACGTTGGTCGATATTCCTGCATTCCATGTTGTTATGGCACTTTTGCTGAGATCGGGAATGCCCATGGCAATTTTTCACCACTTTTGTTGTTCTTTGGCGTCTATTTTGTCGTTTACAGTTCCAAGGCAGTCTATATATATATACTGTATATTATATACAGCTCAAAGATGATATAAAAAAGGCCTCAGCAGAGATCAAAGGAACAGAAAAAGCACAAAGCAGCAGACGGAACAAACAAAAACATTCCCAAATGAGAACTGATGAAAGCAGCAAGAAAGCAGTAAATTTTTGCATTGCACGGAAGGCGACGAATGATGTGTTTCCAACAGAAACAGCATTCACAGTGGACCACTGAGTTTGCTCTATCTCTGATAGCGAGTGAGGCATAGGGTGTTTCCATGCATGACAATGGCCTGCGTTGCCATGGGGGCCGCCACCATGTAAGTTTTCCTGCGCCAGTTCTTGGCACGGGATAGATCCCGGCCATGGTGGCGGCCAGCGGGCTGTGATTCAGGAAAGTCGCTGAGTCACACCGCGTGCTAGCCTCTATCATGGCCGGGATGTCTTTAAAGCTATATCACACCCTATTCCCTAGGACTCAGACCAGGTTAAAACAGTGTCATGGAGGAACACAAGGCCTCACAGGAGAGATACTGAACGATAGGTCTACCATATATGTAACGCTAAAGGTTAAACATAGATGTAATGTTGAGAACCGACAACTCAAGTCATGTAATCATGTAGTGTAAACTGACAGTTGGGAAACTCCAGGAAGTGGAGACAGATAAAGAATGTGGTTTCAGGGAGACGCCAGACTGAATCCTATGGAGATGCAAATGGATCTTCCTGTTTACCTTTCTGTGGATGTGATAAACATCAGGTTTCCTTAAGGCGGGAAGGGAAACAAAGCCTCGGGAAATGCTATTTAAGCCAACAGACAAGACAAAGAGGGGGCCATTAAGCCATCTTCTGCTACCTCTTGGAGAGAGCTCGTCTCCATCTTGCTTGCCAGCAAGGAGATTGCTGGAATTATGGACTGAAAGACTTTGCTTGCTACCAACTAAGAGATCAGTGCCCAGTCATTCTACATCACTGACTGAGAATGTGCTCTCTGTAGGGTAAGATCTTATATAGGAAATTACCCAATATAGAATAGGAATGCGTTACGTTACTTTTCATTTGATTAGCCACTCTGTATCAACTATTCTAGCTTATGTTATTAATAAACTTTCTTATCTTTAGTAAGAAGTGTCTGTGGTCTAACACTGGGAACACAAACTGAGCAACTTGAGTTTTTCAAGCTCTTGCAAACGCAGAGAGAAAGAATCTGCGAACAGGAAGCTTTCTGGGAGTTGGGGGTGGCAAAATGATTCTCCCCTTTGCAGGCCTGGACCAGCCAGAGAGAGAACTGGTTCAGGTGGGCTGCAAGTGAGGGAAATTGAGTCACCCAACCCAGGAAAGTGGGGTGTGGACCCCCAACCCAAACAGTTAAAAGCATATAAAGTAAGAAAACATCAATAAAACCATTTCAAATATGCAGGGCCGCGACCTTCCCAAACCCCATTCCTGCCGGCCAAACACAAATATCTGACACCGCTTCCAGAAAATAGACAGAGCTGGGCCCTTTTTAAACGGGCCACAGCACAGGGGGGCGGTCCGTGAGTACGCCACTGCGAGGACGGGTGCATGGGGGCTGAGGGTGGGTGCATGGGTCATGGGAGCGTGCACCCACGCTCCTGCACATTTCCACAGGATGCTCCCCTGCATGGACGATGAGGGTCTCATGTAAAAAGGGCCCCAGACTTTGGCTTTTGTTTCAGTCCTTTCACTTTCCATTAGACAAATAGCAATAATAAAGCTCTCTTTATTGCTGCTTATTTTATAGGCTGTTGAGGGGGAAATTATGAGTGAATATCAGGGGGCTGGTATGACTGTAGTGGGTCAAAATGGCTGGAGTTTGACCTTCCTCGTAATTAGGCATTATGCGTAATTAGATGAAATTATGAAAAACAGTGATCCATTGTTACGCATGAGTGCACCTTCCTTCTGGCTTTATCCACCGTCTTACAGTTACTGCACCTAAGATGTTATCAAAATGCCGGTGTTTTCGACGTAGCTTTCTGCCTGCACATAATGCGGATTACCAGTGTGCTAGTAGCATGTAACAGGAGTAACTGCACTGAAAATAATAGTGTTTCATGGGCTTGTTCTGTTGTTTTTTTCCAGATCATATTTGCAATTATCTCATGGGAGTACAGATAAGCAGCAGTCTTGTTGCCCATAAATATCTAGAGATGGGGGGCAGAGCTTCTGTGGGTCAGCATCCTCTGGAAATTTTATCCCCAAGTTACTCCTGTGGACTATCTCACTAGCCATTACGAGTGCTTGCTCCCAAACCCGCATTCTTATTGATCTAATAGCATACAGCTTCATGGATACATTTATTTCAGGTCAGGCACAAAGCAGCATATGCAAGAAACATATTGGCTAATCACAGTCTTTTCCTGAATGTCCTTGTAATCCTCAATGATTAGACAGGCGGAGGGGAAGCCATTTACCTGCAGATGATGGTTTTCTGCCACAGGAGTCATAGGAACCCAGAGAATGACTCTGCTCACAAAATCTATTAGTGGTGCTTTCCATCACCGTCCATCCTGGGCCGACCTACTTTATATCTCTGGGTTCAGCATAAAATTCTCTTTCTTGGCAAAAAGTGTCCAACTCTAATGTCATTTTGATATTAATATCTTATTTCCCCGCTCAATTCTGGGAAGTCCCTGGCAGAATTTTAGGTTGTTTTTCTTCTTGTAGTTTTGGCTGGGTCATCTCAATCTATATCTTGTTTCCAGACCAACTACGGACTTGAACCTTGTCCTCCATGGCCTTCCTCAGCACATTCTGGATGACTAAATATGGTTGCATTTGTCCTTTCTAGCTCTTCCCTAACTATGAATGCATAAGAAAGATAAATATGAGATAAGTTATAAGTGTATTGTTAACAGTAGATCAGCCTAGGGTCATACAGGCCTCTAGGTCCACTCATAGACAACAGGTTCAAAGGAGGCATAAGATCAGAACTAGGTCCTGTGAATATACCACACGCAATTAAGATCCCACTCAGACAAAACATATTGGACCAAATTAACCATGAATGTAACTCCATTGAACTCAGTGGATTTCCACTGACCTTGGCCCATCAGTCATTCTCTGCTTAGTTTGAACAGAAAATTGTACATGGGAAGGGATTGCTGATCTAACAACTGAGTTGGATGGACAGTTATCCACTCTGACAGAAAGAGCTGAGATAAGAAACCATTATTATAATGTTATTATTATTTTTAAAACTTATTACCCCGCCCCTCCTGCCACAGGCAGCTCGGGGTGGCTTACAACAGTAAAAACGAACAATTAAAACACATAAAAGGAGGAAACAGGAAAATAAAAACACCACAGCCCCCACCCGCACCCCCCATCACCCCTCTTCCCCGCCAAATGCCTGGCGGAACAGCCAGGTCTTACAACTTTCCCGAAAAGAAAGGAGGTCCAGGGCCAGCTGGGCACCCACCGGAAGGGAGTTCCATAGGCACGGCGCGGCCACCGAGAATGCCCTCTCCTGCCTGGCCACCCGAGAAACTTGGGGGACCTCCAGCAGGGCATCCCCAAACGATCACAGGGGCCGTTCCAGGACACGGGGAGTGAGGCGGTCTCGCAGATAAGCAGAGCCCAGACCGTTTAGGGCTTTATAGGTTAAAACCAACACCTTGAATCGGGGCCGGAAAACCACCGGCAGCCAGTGCAGAGAGCAGAACACTGGTGTAATATGCTCCCGGCAGCCCAGTCCCACTAGGAGACGGTCCACCGTATTCTGCACCAGCTGCAATTTCCAAGCTTTCACCATGGGTAGCCCCACGTAGAGCCCGTTACAATAGTCTAGTCGAGAGGTGATGAAAGCATGGATGACTGTGGTTAGGTGAGAGTCCGAAACAAACAGCCAAAGCCGTTGCACCAGATGCAACTGGCAGAAAGCACTTCTCGCCACAGCCTCCACCTGGAGATCCAGGCAGAGCTGCGCATCGAGGAGCACCCCTAGACTCAGTACCTGGGAGGTCAATGGAGGACAG
>QEPC01002388.1:13459215-13492937 GCA_003113815.1 Sphenodon punctatus | reverse complement strand
GAACTAGAAAAGGTACAGAGAAGGGCAACAAAAATGATCGAGGGTATGGAACAGCACCCGTATGAGGAGAGGCTTGATAGGTTGGGGCTCTTCAGCTTGGAAAAGAGACGGCTGAGAGGAGATATGATAGAGGTCTATAAAATCATGAGTGGTGTGGAACTTGTAAACAGGGAATGGTTATTTACTCTCTCTACTAGTACTAAAACTAGGGGACACTCCATGAAACTCACAGGTGGCAGAGTAAAAAACAGACAAAAGAAAGTTTTTTTTCACTCAGCGTACAAGTAGGTTGTGGAATTTACTGCCAAGGGAGGTGGTCAAAGGCCAGCAGTATAGCTGAGTTTAAAAGAGATTTGGACAAGTTTCTGGAAGATAGGTGCATTAGCAGCTATTAGCCAGATAGGATTGGGGAACAAAACCCTTTACTGTCGGGAGCTTGGGGATGACCCACAGGGAATGGATAGCATGGTGACCCGTTGGGTGCTTCTCCCAGGCCCCTGTGATTGGTTACTGTCCGAGACAGGATGCTGGGCTGGGCTCGATGGACCCTTGGTCTGTCCCAGTATGGCACTTCTTATGTTCTTATGTATTTCTGACTTGAATTTTTATCAAGACTTCCAAGACACTTGCACGAAAGAAAATATTCTTTTTTCAGCAGTATTTCTTCAGCTTAACAATACCTATCCTATATCCTACATTTACCCCGTCTTTTCTGTTGAATGTAAAATTGCAAATCAGTTCTTGAACTCCCTGAACCCTTTTTTGCTTGTGGAGACATCCGTACTGTGGGTTTTATTTTATTCTTCACCACATAACAAATGTGCAGGTTGATAATGAACTCGTTCCAAGTTCAAGTAAGGCGAGAAGGTAAGTTTGCGGGGCTGTCAAAAAACAGCATCTATTTCAAAATGAATAATAAGGTTGGAGAATTTTTTTGTCCATTTAAGATAGCAGAATAATCCCCTGACAAAGGGTGTTTTTCACACAAGACACTCTCCACCCACTACTCACCCACCTTCCACCCGCTATACATGTTCCAGTGCACCCATACGGCAACATTGTTGCCCTGCAACATGTATAGTGGGAGTGGGGTAGTGGGTGGAGAGTGTCTTGTGTGAAAACAGCCAAAGCCAGGTGCTGTCTTCTAAAACCCCAAGGGTCTTATCACGCACACAAAAATCATCCTAATGAGTAAAAAAATACAAAGATGCTGGCTGTGGTGACTCAATTAGCAATCTTCAGAGAATGTATAGAAGTGATAGGGGGAGATCAGCAACTCATTTAGAGAAGAGGTATCTAATACTTAGACATTTACGAGGAATGTTTTTGTCCGAGGTAATTAGTATTACAGTTCTTGGCGCACCGAACCGCTGCTCAGACCAGGTAAGCAGAGCACATTCTGTTGTAGATGCTCCCGTCCCAGAGACAAGAGACCAAGGGGCCGATCAAAGGTCTGCACACCAGATGTGAGTGCACACTGGGTGGGCATTGGCGCCAATCCCATGCATCGTTGTGCATGCATGCGCACACATTGTGCCGCATGCAACCCATGCGGAACCCACTTGGGATTGCGGCCACTGTATTTACGTTGCATGCACAGCACACACAAACCATACTTCAGGTTTAGAGCTGAAATGGGTACTTAATTTAGTACCTGTGGGTTAGTACTTGCATTTGTGAGTACTGCACTGAGTACTTGACGGACTATCTGATTACTGATCGGGTACCCGCATACCCAAAAAATCAGTAATTTTCTATACCAATTTTTGAAATTTCTGATTATCAAACGGTATATCAGGATCAAAAACTGGGGGGAAAAACAGGACAGAAAACAAAAAAGTGGGACTAGAAGTTGAAAATTGGGACCGGAAGTTGACTTTCCAGGATGGAAAACAAAAAAAATAGGTGTCAGAAGTAAAAAAAATGAGGAGCAAAGTTGACGTTCTGGGGCATCGGGAACTAAAATTGGGTTGCAATTGGGTACCAATTGGCACCCGAAGATGTTGGTTTGATTTGGATACTAGAAATTTGTTGAGTATATCTATTTTTGTGGGTACTCGCCTCAGCTCTAGTCAGGACCAAAACTGTGAAGGTGAAATAACTGAAATGGATACCCGATGGTATGTAAGTGGATATTGATTATTACCAAAATTTCAATTTGCAATTCAGGTAGGGTATATTTGACCACTTTTTAATATCATTTCAGCTCTAACAATTAGACAGTTCCAGGGGAAGTACTTTTCACCCATATCATTCTTAAATAATCATTAGTCTTTCTTTTCTTTTCTAGAATATCTTATCAAAACCAACAATGTTGACTTCTTGCTCAAAGGCCATAGACTAGTTAAGGTGTCTCCATATTACCAATCAGTAGAGGTAATGTAGGCAGGGGGCAACGTAGGCCCCAATCCTGAGTACACCTGATTCCAGTTATAGACTTCTGCAAGAGTAAGTAAGTAATTTCAATATTGGGGTCTTACCGTTGAGGGAATAATTTACTTTCGTGGGAAGAGGAAGGACAATGTGACAATATATAGTTGCTTGCCTTGAAAATGGGTCTCCAATGCTGCTCCATGTGAAATCCATGCCAAATCCTCCATTCAGTTCAATTGATGCTTTTAGATGAACGGCAGCTCCAGTTCTGTCTGTGCCAGGCCACTTCACCCCTGGGCTGGCCGGTCCATTTAAAAGCACCCTGCCAGATGTGCAACCGTAGCCCTGCCAGCGGTGCTCTAGAACACTTCAGAGCACTGACCGGAGCTGAAGCTATTATCCATCTGCCGAGTGGACCCCCGTTTCAGCTCTACACACAGCCAGGGGTTGCTCCTGCTAGCACTATAGAGTTGCGGGCACCAGCTTAGAGAATCAGGCAATCGCACACTACTCTATGGTGCAGGGGGGGGAGGGCGGGGGGTCGGACTGCAGCCCAGCCCAGGGAAACTGCTGGATCCATCGAAAGAGGAGGAAACTGCCAGATCCATCAACAGCGGATCCAAGCGGGGCTGGAAGCAGGCAGACACGGGGGTGCAACCCCGGAGCATCTCCAGGAGCAGGCAACCTCTGCATCCATCTCTTTACACCCAATGTTTCTTGAAGGTGGGTTTTGATATAGCATCTTGAATGAGGATTGTTATATCGCACAAGCAACGTGCCTAGCACATTCATGAATTCACGTTCCAGGGTTCCTGTCGCAAGGGGCTATCTTGAATCAGCGATGGAAGCAAGTATGTATCCAACAATTGTTAGTTTCAACCTTGTAGCGATGAGGGACACATCCACTACAATTTATTTCCCAGTGGCTGGTGATTTAAAATTTGTACCACTTTTCAGCTGTATTTTCTCAGCTACGAAGTGCCAAGAGATGATATTGATAAGACAGGCTGAAGTAGGTATTGGCAAGCCGCTTAGCTTTTCCCTCACTTGCAGCATTGTCTGCAAGTAAATCTTAGGAGTCAATAGCACCGTACAGATAACTCCATTGTGAGATGTCATATACTTCTCGGAAGCAACAGAAGGTGGCCACTGTCAGCTATGCTGGGCTAGATGAATCACTGGTCTGACTTAGGCTACTTTCAGACATGCCCCCCCCACGCATATTTGGGCTGCGGGGGGGGAAATGCGCAGCCCGAATATGCGCGGGGATCAGCTAGTCTGAAAGCCCAGCCCTGCGGCTTTGCCGGCAGAGACGTGCAGGGATGCGGAGCTCAATTTCCTACTCTGCATCCCCCACGTTTCTGTCAGCAAAGCCACACAGGGGGTGGGCCTTTCAGACCGGCTGATCCCCATGCATATTCAGGCTGTGCATTCCCCCCCCGCAGTCCAAATATGCTAGGGCATGTCTGAAAGTGGTCCTAGTGTGGCATTTCTTATGTTCTTATAGCAAGTTGCATATCTTTTCCCTCACTTGCAGTCCAAAGTTTTTTGTTTGTTTGTTTTTTTCAAAGGCAGTGACTTTCAGCTGTACCAACCAGCAAATTGTTTGCGATGTGTATCAAAACAGGATAAAGAGATCCGAGCTCAGGTCTCCTGAGATAAAAAGACTACTTTTATACAGATGTCCAAGAAACCAGAACTTGTTATTTATATTAGGACTGAAACAAGAATCAATTTGCTTCCATGAAAATCTTGTGAGAATCGAGACTTGATACAGATTCTCCATAGTAGGTGATGCTTACAGAAGGTGTGGGGGGCACATGCCCTCCAGATTTTGGGAAGCCCTACAGAGCCATATAGAATCCTTGCTCAGTCCCCACTCCTATGCCCTTCCACTATCAACAGCTATCAGTCCCCTATGACCATTGATGATCTCAGTAATGGTTCTAGATATAACTTGAGAATTTGTCTTGATTTACCATTTACCGTGATTTATTATTTACCATGGACCATATACTGATCTACCCCGAACCGCTTACTATGTACCACATCTGTCCCAGTAATGCGCACGCACAAAATGACCACTGCAGCTGTTCTAAGCATGCTCAGCCCTCTTTCAAGATGGCACCTGTAGCATCGCCACCATTTTGGAAAAGGGCAGCCACTTTGTGCATTACTGGGATAAATGGGGCACATGATAAGTGGCACACGGTAAGTAAATACACAGTAAATCACACTAACTGATAAATCAAGAAAAAATCTCGACTGAGAAAGAGTTGAGAACTGGGGGGGGCTTTCTTCATTATTGATTCTCACTAAAAACAAGTTAAGAACCATGATTCCTGGCAAGAATCAAGAAAAACGGAGATCAAGTTTCATTCGTAATTTATATATAAGTTATGTCCTGGATTTTCAAACCATAGCTTTTTTTGCAATGGGTGGATAATGGGAGAAAAAAACCCTGACTGCTGGTTTGACACAGATTGGCTGTCTTCTGACAGACCCGGGGCTGGCCACCTGCGGTCCTGCTCTGGGGGTGGCCAGCCCTGCATCCCCCGCGTCTAGCCCCACCTTTTTCCTGTTTTATACAGAACCAGCAGTTGCTGCAGCCCACAGTCCAACTGTGTGGAACCCCGCTCACGCACACATAGAGTTGTGGGTGGATCGCCCGACACTCTAGGCTGCCATCTGTAGCTCAATGGCATTGCCCGGCCAAGAGTGGAGCTGAAATGGCTGTCCACTGAGCAGACGGACGAAGTCCTACCTCCGGCTGGTGCCGCAAGTTTGGGTGGCCCACCCCGCTGGTGATGCTGCTCTTGGATGTTCTGGAGCGCCGTCAGCCAAGCTGCCCCAGAGCAGGCACATCCTGCCTCGACTGTGTTCTGCCTGCATAATTGGCAGTCCGTCTTTATGTGGACGGGCCACCGAGGGGGTGAGGTGGGGCAGAGGCACGGCAGCTGTCACTCTGTTTACACCCATTGTTCTAGCCAGCATAACCTTCCTACTCAACTGCTCTGCTGGCCCTCAAAGCAAGAAAAGGGTTTACAGCTCTGCTTTCAAACAATCCTTATTAGCCCCCGAAGTTCAGGGACAAGACATTTATTTAATTTATTTATTTGATACTCTTATACTCTGCACCCTCCTGCTCACATGCCAGCTCGGTGCGGCTTACAATCAAAACATAAAAATATATTATATAAAAATATATTAAACATAAAATTACATGAAAACCCAATAAAAAGTGCGGCATGAGGTCTACCACTCCAGTTCTAAGACACAACGCGACTCTTGACCACTAGGATAAAGATTACTCAGGCAGTCAGATGACAAAGCTTTATCAGGTGCCAGTTTAGGACTCTTGTAGAACCAAGATAGACTTCCCCACTTTCCACACCAACTCCAATGCACACTCTGTTAACCTTACCTTTTCTATCATGAGCACAAAGTACTTGATGCATGCTCTTAAAAAGTAATGATAATTCTAATGCTTAAAGAACAAAGCACTACATAATAATATGCCATGTAGTACTTAGTACAGTCTACCAAATCCAAGCCCTATATTGTGCACACAACTCACCCCTCAGTCTCTAGTGGAGAGTCAACAAAGAGCAAGATTTGTGAACACACACACACACACACACGCATCAAGCACTCTGCTCACTGTACTATTGGTAGGCCCTCAGATACCATGGTGGTGGGGTCAATAAATAGACAGGAACACGATCTCCTTTAGATGGTACCACAGTTTGCAGTTGCTTGCAAATGTAGAGAAAGCAATCTTCAACTCCCATCCACCCTCTACTCTGCCATGCAAGAAGAAATAGCACAGCCAGGCTACATGCCACACAGAGGGTTTATACCAGCGGTGGGGAACCTTTTCCCTCCCGGGGGCCACTTTGAAAGCTTGCACAAGCTCCAAGGGCTGCGCAGAAGTTGGGGTGGGGGTGCTTAAGGGATGCACTTAAGGAAAGGATGGTCCAGATCATGGATCGGTGGCATGGAACTGTCCTTTATCTTTGTTTGCACGACCTCATCTCTGCTCCCTTCTCCTGAGCTCAGTTTTTCAATGATTGAAGGCAAGAACTGGATCCAGGGGCCAGATCCAGGAAGTAGAAAGGAGCTACATAAAAACTTGCTGCAGGCTGCATTTGGTCTCCAGGCCTGAGGTTCCCCACCCCTGGTTTATACCCTTGGTGTCCAATCACCTCTTATCCAGCATCCCGATTCAGTGAAATTGCACTACTGGGACAGCTTCAAGGCCGCAAAGATGTTGGGCCATAGAACACAACCAATGAAATTGTGACTGGCTTCAAGGGTCACAATGCAGAGAACAGCTCCCTGGCTAGGGATGTGTGAACGTGGTTCGGAAGTTCAGAGTTCGAACCGAACTCGAATAGTTCGGTCAACCAAACCCAACTTTCGAACCGAACTCGAATTCGACTGAACTGTTCGGTCGAATCTGACCCAGTTCAGAAGGCCAAAAAAACCCGGTTTTGAATGTACAAACTCAGTTCGGAAGTTCAGAATTCGACCGAACTCAAATAGTTCGGTCGACCGAACCGAACTTTTGAACCGAACTCGATTTTAGAACCGAATCGAATTTCCGAAATCGGTTCTGTTTGCACATCCCTATCCCTGGCTACTCCTTCACTTTGCATACTTTAGCGTAGACATCTTACCTTTATGACGTCTTCATCAGCTGATTTACATTCAGTGGAATTGGACACATCTATGACCGAGCCATCCTCCTCCACAGCAACCACCCTCACCGGAACAGACACTGTCTTCCCTGTCAAAATGGCTGTGTTAAGGACTTCTGTGTCCTGCAGAAGAGGGTGAACATTAGATAAATATGGCATACCTTAGAAATCTTTATGGGAAATTAGTCAAAATGATTACTGACTTTCATCCTTGACTTCCAATTTTTTTTAAAAAAGGATATGTACTGCTAAAGTAATTTGCTTACTCACAACAGCAAATTCCAAAAACATTGGTGACATCTCCAACATGATATAACAAAGTACAGTTGCTCTGCATTCTTCTTAGTGCTTTATGGATGACAAGGCCATTAATTGCAATCTTCATAGGGCTACAGGGGTCTCTCCACCTCCCACATCCCTAAGTTATTGTAGTCTCAGGTAACAAATTCTACAACAAAAGGATGATTCTCCCCCCACTTACTGTTGTTCAAATTTTCCTGAAAAGATTTTCCTGTTGAATTATTTTCTTTTTTGATGGCTTAATTGCATACTGAATGAAGCCTTCATTTTCCCTGTCAAATTAGAAATAACTGTGGCACCAAGCAGCAATGGAATGCCAAATGCAAATTTTAAAATCTTCCCTCATCAAAGCCCCACCTGGAGACATTTTACTGGCCATCAAGCCACATTTATCTCCTCCTCTGATGAATTCACAGAACTGGCACACTAATGACTCCATTAACACAGCCTTCCTCCACACCTCAGCATGGATGCAGTTTGATTAATTACTCCAAACGAGTTGCTACTGAGGTCCCCAGCCTGTCCTGCGTAGGTAGCTCGGCAGATTGGAGGAAGAGAATCTCCAAAGGCACTTTCAGCTCTATGCCTCGACATGGCTTGAAAATAAGTAATGTTAGCTTCCTGAGTTGGCTCTAGATATGGCATATGATCAATGCCTTTGTGGATGTAGTCTTGGCTCTCCGCAAACACACCAGCACTGAAAAGTTTTCTTTCTTTAAATTAATTTGCTTACATTTAAATAAAAAAATCTTATATGGACATACAGAGGCAGAGAGGCATATTCTCTGGTATTCCCTTCTGATTGCAAGCTATAGTAATAGAAAAATACGAGAAAGAAGGAAGACAAAGTAATTAAGATGTCATCTTTCACTGGACCAAAACATCATAATGCTGTTATATAAACCTAATCGGGGGGCTGAATCGCACCCTGCTTCCTGAGCCCGTTGGAGGTATTTACACTAATGGGCTGTTTATATGTCAAGGAGGAGTTTCCTAATTAAATTTTTGGCATTGGTATAGATATACGGCTCGTGGTCATTGACTTATATTCTTTTTTGTGAATTTTATTTGTCACATAGGTGTTTATGCGAACTGTACCTGTTAGGGCTGTTTTGTGTATTCTATATTTGATTTAGGATGTTTTAATTAAGACTTATCTTAGTTATCGTATATTAGGTTAAGTTATCCTGGTACGCTAGCGTGCTGTTTTTTTATTTTTATTTTTTTTCCAAAATTGCTATTTTAGCTGGGGAGATGTTGCTTATGATACATTATATAGTAATATGCCCTATTTGGCTATTATGTTTTATATGTGGCTTATTTATTGATTTATTGACTTATTTTAACCTGTGGTTGTGTTTGTATACTCTCTTGCAATGACTTTATTGTTACTCAATAAATTACTTACTACTATACAGACCTAAGGTGCAACCTCACCTTGAATATGCAACCTCACCGAGCTGCCTGGCAGGAGGGGCGGGGTAAAAATTGATAAAATAAATAAATAAAATAAATAAATATCATGTGCACTTATGGTTACCTTCATCTCAAAACCATATAGTTGAACTAGAAAAGGTACAAAAGCAGGGTGACAAAAATGATCAAGAGTATGTAACGGCTTCCATTGGCGTAGTGGCTTAATGGTTTAGAGCTCTTCAGCTTGGAGAAGAGACAATAGAGGGGATATGACAGAAGTTTATACAATCTTGAGTAGAGTGGAACAAGACAAAAGGTAGCTTTTATATAGCGTCTCAAATAGTACTAGAACTAGGGGATGCTCCATGAAACCAACTGGCAGCAGATTTCAAAGTAATATTTATTTTTTCCCCCCCCCACACAATGCACAATTCACTTGTGGAATTTGTTGTCAGAGGAGGTGATCAAGGCCAGTAGCATAGGTGGGTTTAAAAAAGGATTGGGTAAGTTCTTGGAGGATAGGTGCACTAATGGCTATTAGTCAAGTAGGTTGGAGGATGCAACGTCTGAGTGTCAGGAGCTGGGAGTGAAGAGCACGTAAAGGATCACCCCATTATGTTTTATTGGGTACTTCTCCGAAGCAACCGAGAATGGCCACTGTCAGCAGCGGGATGTCGGATTCGATGCATCATTGGTTTTACCCAGTATGGCACTTCTTATGTTCTTAACTCCTATTAGTGAGGGAATGCAAGCTTTTGGGTTACATGGAACTCTTCCTCAGGTGAGACTCACTCCATAGTCCCTAAATACTGTGGTGTGTATAGCACAAATTAATGATCATCATCATCAGTTTCTATAGCACTTTCAGTATTCAAAGCACTTTACAATCCCTATCTAGTTCACTTTCACAACAAACCTACAAGGAAATTCATCCAGTGAGCTCATGGCTAAGATGGAATTTGAACCATGGTCTCCCAGGTCCAAGTCTAATATGTTGGCCACTATGCCACACTGGAAAGGAATCCAAGAGTGATCAAGTCCTGGCCCATGTATGGTGCAAGATCTGCCAACTCTAAACCATCCCAAACAGATGCTCTCCAGCCTCCTCTTTAAAACTAGAACTGAACAAATCATTGCGGCTATTTGGTATCTGGACAGATCTGTGGTGATCCAGACAGGACCGGATACCAAGCGGTATCCAGTTAATGTTTATCGATCATCCGATTAATCAGATTACCAGATTTATCAAAATACCACACGGTGCCATTTCCCATATTACCATCGACTGCATTACCAATGTACCATTTAATATTTGATCTTAATTCCTTTCCTATTAATTCCCTCCCCATTCCAGACTTCATTTTAGTGTCGTAACAATAATATTTGGTTACACAGCAAAGTCGTAATCTAGTAATGGTAGAATGTTAAGCCGGTTAACTTTTGCAATATTACCCAGTAATTCGATTCAGTGGTTAACTACCGCGGTAATCAGTTTGTTACCCAATAACTGCTGAACTAGTCAGAATACTGGATATTAACCACAGACATTTCTTTCTTTCTTCCTTTCTTTCTGGTATTCGGTTCAGATCTATTTTAAACCTACAGCGAAGGAGATGGCCACGTGGCAGATTCATTTAGAGAACATCAACATGACATGGTAACCCTGAAGCAATCCCAAGGTGCCAACACACAGGTCCTTGGCATGTTCCCGTTTGAACGTCCCCTAAATTCTTTCCTATTCTAAACAGCACTTATGTATGTGCCTAGTAACTCAGCCCTGAACAGGAATGCATTCCACACAAGAGACCACAAGATGCAAATGTATATTCTTTGCTCTACACTCCAGATGACAGAAACCAGATGTTTTATGCTGTAATCAATGGTTTTATGTTCATTTATGTTATCATGCTCATTTATAACCAGCTGTCATCCACTGTAGAGGGACAGCATAGAATTCAGTAAAAGAAGCAGATGACAAAATGGAAGTACAAAAAAAAAAGAAAAAAGAAAATAAAATTAAAACCACCCCTACGTGCACACAAACTCTTACAAGGATTACAGACTGAACAGGATGTAGAAGCAAAAGGGAAATTATTACCATGTGAATAGAATGTAATTATGGAGGGCAAGTTGGATTTCCATTGACATAAACACGAGTAATACATGTCCGGGACCCATATTTTCCCAATTGGTGGCAAAGGGTTTCCTCTCAATGAATACGGGTCTCTGTGTATGGCCAAATTCTAGATGCTTCATCAGCTATGATTCGCCAAATCTAAATACGCCTACACTTCAAATTCGCCAAATCTAAATACGCCTACACTTCAAATACTCAGCCACTCTGTGGTGAGGTCATGGTAAGGTTGAAGGAAAACAGCCATTTTTTTTTTTGTGGAAATTTTCTGCATTTTTGGAATGTCAGACAGAATCCTGCTGCAGATTCTGAATGCAACGTGCTGCCATTTTGTGTCCTACACATGCACAAAACAGGGGTGCGCTATATAGCACATGCACAAAATGGCAGCAAAATCAATCTGGATCCCCAGAAAAATGTGGACCAGATCTAATTCCCGTCCTCATTTCACCAAAATGATAAGAATTGACTGGATCCATCGAAAATGGAACCTAAACCAGAATTTCACTTTAGCCTTAGGTTGTACTGTGATGATAAACAGAACGATGCACGGGCTATTTCAGCATGAAACCGTTTTCCAAGCTGTTGCTGGATTATGAGAGCTTTAGTCTTTGAAAGATCATGTTGAAAAATATTTTTCTCAGCGAACACACTTAAGCTAACATCTGACTAATTCCACCTTTGAGGACTCATTTTTGGGACAGAAAAGAAACAAAAGAAGAACCAGCTAACTCTTTATAAAGACTTATCGAAAGCCCAATGAAGCTGGTGAAAAGGTTCTCACTGACGTGAGATCCTGAACATGGTGATGGGCATTCACTGTCTTTGGACCAGGCCCCTAAATGGGCTTGACTACACCTGAAAACAGGTAGTGCATCTACTACCTGACCAAGCATGTGGGCACCTCTGCCAGTATCCCTATTCCTGAGCAACTTGGTGGGTAGTAAATATGCTATTTCCCTCTGCTTACCTGGTGTCCAGGTTGGAGGGCACAGTGGCAAAGCAGGAAGCAATCCAAAAGCTGGAAGCAGCCTGAGGCCTCCTGGCACACCCTGGTAGGAAACCTCTGGATACCTCCAGCCCCTTGAATCACTGCCCATCTTTGTTGCTACCACAACGGCTGCCACCTCATCACTACTGTTGCCCCCAGTTCCATACTGCAGGCAATCCTGCATTAGAGCTGAAACGACTGTCCACGAAAACAGGAAAACCCATCGAAATTGCAGTACTCAACCCAACCCCAAAACATCTGATACTAATTACTCCTTTGCCCTCGTCAGGGTAAAGGACCAGTTAGGATGGTCCATTCCCAGACACTAATGGATCTAAACGGATTCCAGAATTCTCTGGGGGATTTACCCTCTGACCTTGATGGCCTCTCTGTCAATGGCCTGGTTGACTTGCGGCAAGCTATGCTGACCCAGGTCATTGACACAGTGGAACCCAGGTGTCCTCTTCCTCCTCTGGTCTCCCTGGTACACAGAGGACCTGGTGCTGCTAAAGTGAGAGGACTATGGCGTGGCTGTGGCAGCGTCAAAAAAAGTCTGCCATAGTGTCTACAAAGTGCCGTCTAGTGGGGGGCTCTTCCAGGTGGTGAATAGCTTATTAAATCCTAGCTGTCTCCACCTGGAGTTAGAGTCATTAGCTGCCCGCTGTGACGCGTTTGCCACCTACCTTGCAGATAAAGTTGCTCGTATTTGGTGCAACTTGGGAACTGCCAGTTTGGGTACAGAGACAGAGTTTGGGGTTGGGAAGGCTCAGTTTTGTTCGGTTTGCTTGGATCAGTTTCAGTTAGTCTCACCCACCGATACAGAAGCTGTGAAAGCAACCAGTTGTGAACTAGATCCCGCGATCCATGCCTTTATTGGCTGGTGAAAGCTGGCCAGGAGACATTGGGGCTGTTGCTGGCTTGGGTTGTCAATGGGGCCGATCTCAAGCCCTGTGGATGCACATGTGCATGGGATCCATGGGGATCGGATCCAATGCCTCCCTTCAGGAAGGCAGGGTTGCTTATGGCCAGGGCCCCGATTCTTCTGCGGAATTTTTTTAAAAATTCCGCGGGAGTCAGGGCCCAATTCTGCGCCTCGGCGCGATTTACCATGCGGGGGGATGACGTCATCCACCTACATCGCCCTGAGAGGCCCAGTCGGGAGGGGCCAGGAAGTACGAGCGCGCTGGACGGAGCAGCTGCTGCTCCCGTCTCTGCTAAGTTAATTAATTATCTAAAGGGGGGGAGGCAAGCCCTGGCAACTGGGGAGGCTGGGAAGGGGAAGCCCCGAGGGTTTTTTCATTCCCCTCCCCTCATGGAATCTCCTGCCCCGCGTCCCCCCAGCGCAGGCTAGAAATTCTGCGCTGGGGTAAGCGGGGCAGGAGATTCCGCGGGGAGAGGGGAATTCTGCGGGAAATCTGAGAATCGCAGACCCGCGTTTCCCTCGGGGCCCTGCTTATGGCTTCAAAACTCCAGTTGTCCAACCCCTGTTCCCAAAACCATCCTGGACACGGCACTAAGACTGTGCTTATGGCCTTGGTTGACAACCTCCAACTGGAAATTAACACGGGTAATTGTACCCTGTTGATTTTGTTAGATTTTTTTGTGACCTTTGATACAGTTGATCATGGGGTGGTGTTGTCATGGCTGCGTGACCTGACACGGGTTTGTGGGACTGCTCTTGAGTAGTTCTGCTCATGGCTGTGAGAACCCAGAGGGTGGTGATGGGCAGTGGCTCGTCATCCCCTTGGAAGTTCCCTTCAGGGTTCCATCTTGTCCCCACTCCTGTGTTCAATGTGTATCTGAGGCCCGTGGGCAAGACTGTTTGGAGATTTGGAGTGAAGTGCCATGAGTATGCTGATGACACCCAACTCTGTCTTTTTCATCTGACTCAGGTCCTGTAGTCTCAGTGCTTACCCAGTGCCTGACTGCCATTGGGGACTGGATGTGGGCAAGCTGACTGAGGCTAAATCCAGACAAGACTGAGGTGAAGATGGTTGGCCAGCCTTGTGAACTGGGGGATATAAGAACCCGTTTTTGATGGGTTCAGTCTCCTTTGGTCATTCAGGTTTGCAGCCTTGGGATGCTCTTGGATCCACTGCTGCACCTGGATTGCCAGGTTGCGGTGGTGGCCAGGACAGCATTTCACCAACTTCTTCTGGAGATAAGACTGAGACCATTTTTTCCAATCCAATTTGGCCACCATCATCCATGCCTTTCTAAGCACAAGGCTAGACGACTGCAATGCGCTCTACGTGGGGCTGCCCTTGATGACCATTCAGAAGCTGCAGCTGGTGCAGGACACAGCAGCCTGCCTTCTGTTGGGGGTAGGTCATTGGGAGCACATTACACCAGCGCTCCAGAGTCTGCACTGGCTGACACTGCCTTTCGAGGCATGATTCAAGGTGCTTGTTTTGACCTATAAAGCCCTATATGGCCTGGCCCCAAGTATCTGAAAGACCGTCTCTTCCCTTACGTTCTGTTGGGGCCTCCGGGGTTGGCCAGGAGCACCCACTTGAGGGTACCATCTGCCTGTGAAGTTTTCACAACAAGGGCATGCAGAAGTGCGCTGTGGCTGCCTCGCAATTATGGAAGTCCCTCCCTTTCGAGAACCTCCTAAGCCCGAGCCCGCTCGTCTTCTGGAAGAGATACAAGACACTTTTTTTTTTTGCTGGGCATTTGGCAGTTATGAACAGGCTGGGTGAGGTGGGATGGAGGGGTTAGGGAAAAGATTGGTGAGGGGGGGGCTATATTTCATATTTTGTAAGCTGCCGTGAGCCTAACTGGGAAGGATGGGGTAAATGTTAGACTAAAGAACCAAATAAATAAATAAATGGTGCTCAGTTAGAGCCCAGTACAGAATAGACCGAAATACCACTTTCAACTTTCGGTATTGATTTTTTGACGTACAGTTCCAATTCCCGTAGTGATCTACCAACTGATAACAGTAATACCTGGTATTTTCAGGAAATTGCGTGCCAATAGGCACTTGGGCAGCCTGTCACAGGAACCCAATACAGTACTTGGAATTGCAGGTGTGACCGGAAGGTAGCAAAGAAGCTACCCGTTTCAGCTCTGGCCTGTATGGTACGCAAGAGAGGAATGTGCGGGAACCATTTGGATACCTACATTAGATGGGTATCTCTGTTCACGCAGGTAGCCATATCAGCTCTAGGCCTGACTCTAAAGTTGCCCACATCAGCCGTACAGCATTGTTGTAATTAAATTGAGATATCCTGATTTAAACCACCCTAAGTGTGAGAATTAAGATCAATTTATGTTTTTTTTTAAAAAAATAATCACAGCAGACGGCTGCAGGCTAATGCAAAAATTACCCTTAGTTTTGCATTTCCTCCCCCCCCCTTTAAAAAACCAAACAAACCACACCCAAAAAAACCACACGATCCTCCATGAACTGGGGAAGCTAAGGAAAAAGGGCGAAGATTTTCAAATGGACTCATCACTGGCCCGATGTTTCAAAATACTGTCTTGACATAAAATCGTGAGCCCGCTTTTCTCTCAGCATGTCTGGCATCTCATAGCGCTGATCAGCTTGTGCTGCATCGCAAAAAATGAACTTCACTCAGAGGAAGCATTACGATGTGGAACAATATTTTAAGATGCTTGGATCTAGTAGGGTGCTAGTACAGCAGGTGGTGTAAGCCCCCTCTGCAGCGCTGGCTCTTTTCCGACATCAAAATTATTCAAGGAAGAGGATGAGGCTGGAATTTAACCCATAACCTATAAGATTTTTAAACAAGGAAAACCAAAATAGAAACATCTCCAAGAAAATTCCACCTAGATTCAATCAAATGCCATTACTATTTTAGGGAAAGGGATTGCAATAGAGGAACCATTCTTACAAATTAGTGGTTATTGCGGACAGTAACTTTATCCCACCATGATGACACTGTATCATAGGCAGGAACCTGTGTTCCCTGCATTTCCCCCACTGCCACCATTTCCCAACAGGGTAAACGCAAGAACTATGGGTTTATTATGATTATAGGGTAAATCCCCAGGTGGTATAAGTAGGTAGGTATAACTCTATTCAAATCAATGAAACTACATGGGATGTCAACCAGAAGTGTAAAACATTTTCCCTCCTGCGGGTGACTTGGAAAATTAGTGCAAACTCCGAGGGCTGGACTGGAGTTGGAAGCATTTAAAGATAAGAGGTAAAACGGGGAGTGGGTTTATTATTTATGGGTATTATTCACATTTTGGGGTAGTTCTTCAGATACCTGAAAGAGCTGAGACCGAAAATGGATACTTGCATATCTGATTTTGGGTGGTATTTTCGTGTTTCTGAGTTTTCGGTTAAGGTATGATTTTTTTGGGTCATTCTGGTATTTTGGTTGCATTATTTTGACAATTGCTCATGCGCAATAGTGAAAATAATGCCAAAATGAAGTGACCGACATACCGACATAACCCAACCGAAAAAAATTGGGGGGGGGAGGGGAGCCTCAAAAAAAGAAATGGATCCCTAGGAGAGTGAAAACTGATATTGTTTATTACCCAAATCGCCATTATCTGTTCAGGAAGTGTAGATCTGAGGCGTTTACCCATTTGGGGAGAATACTCCTTTCCTCTCTATTTAAGGCATATGTCATGGGGAGGGGAGAAAGGGTCCAAACCACGGAACAATGTGATGGATCCACTCCCTGTCCTTGAAGAATAAATGCCCTCATGTCTACTCTATTTCCCTGAGTTCATTCTCTCCATGCTTCAGGGTAGGGGAGCTACAGGTCAGATCCCGGAACTGGAAAGGGGGCAAGCATAACACACCCACAGGCCAATTTACCCCGCAGGCTGCAGTTTCCCCATCTCGACCAAAAATAAGAAGCTTCTCAGAGGAGCATGCTCTTGCCCCACAGACGGAGATGTTCCACCTGTTTGCGAAGGACAATTTTCAATCTGTATGGAGAGACAAGCTGAGAGAAAGAATCTCCTATCTGGGCTTCTTGGTTGACTACTTTGCTGCCAAAGGTGCTAGGGCGATCAAAAGCGAACTTTTTGCAAGTATCAATGATGTGGCCCGGCAGGAGGACATTGCCCAAATAAGAAATTTGTATTCCCTTGACAATTATTTGAATGTATTACCCGTTGAGGGGAATATGGCTGCCTATTGGAGACTGGATTTGCCTCCTGCTCTCGGTAGGAGTTTATTCATGGCTCGTTTGAACGTTTTTCCATCTAAGGTTTTTGAGGGTCGAATGAACAAGACACCTTTTGAAGAATGCCTTGGCCCATTTGACCATTTGCAAATAGAGACGTTGGCCTATATTATGCTTGAATGTAATTTGTATACTAATTTAAGACAACAGTTCCTCCAACCTTACTTGATCAAATATCCAGGAAGAGCTAACTCGGAGCTCCTCAAGATTCTGTTGGCAGCTGAGGATGGTGTTTTGTTGGGGGATCTAGCTCAATTTTTATGCAAAGCTACCAGGATTCATACAGCTTTTCAGGAATTTCAAGATTACTAATGTATTCACTGAACGAGAGGCCAGTATGTATAAATTTACCCCTGTAATAATTTTGAACTTATACTGATGGAGAATTTCCTGTTTGATATGGTGATTTTTTTTCTTTCTTTTAAATTCTGTTTAAGTAGGCTGGGATGCGATTTGCATATTTATCTATTTAATTATGTATTTATCTTAACTTAAATTATTTGCAATATGCTTAGATTGTCTGGATGTTAGTCCGTGACTTTATATTTTATATTTTATTATGTATTTTCTAGGCAATGGCAATGCCACGCCTGGTCTTTTGTTTATTCTGACCCATAAATTTGAACTTGAACAGAGGAGCATGCCAACTCTAGGGTTCTTGTACCAGAGGAATTTCACCTGAAACCCTCTGCTTCTGTTGCCATGAGAAATGAGGACCAGGGGTTGATTGATTGACTACTCCCCTCCTTGCTGGGCTGGCCTTAGAATTTGCAGGGTCCAGGGCGAAGATAAAATGTAGATCTCTTGGTGGCCCCACTCACTTCCCCATGGCCCCGCCCCCTTGGGGGTACCCTCTATGGGGCCCTAGAGGTGTCATGTTTGGGACCCCTCTGGGAGAAAGCGGGGCTCCTGCACCCTGCCCTGGTGAAATCAGAAACAAGTGTTCCTGTTCCGAAGGAAAATACTGACCTTTCAAGATTGCAAGTGTCCATTGGTACTTCGCCGTTTCTGGTGATTCCATGCTTCCACCATTTTCCCTGTCATTTTCATCATTTTCCAGTACTTTTACTAGTTTTACAGCACTTTTATGGCAATTTCTACTGCTTCCTTGGTGCTTAGCTAACAAGGTTTCACCTCCATAGCCCCCCAGGTTTGCACATGGGGCACATACGGGTCTCGAGACCAGTCTGTAGCAGTCCTGTTCAACTTGCGAAAAATAACAGAAAACGGCAAAAACAGCAGGAAAGTTGATAAGTTTCTGCATCACACAAACCTTGGCAAATGCCCTGCTTCGGACGGAAGCAGCGCTTGCTGATATTTCTCGTTCCAGGCCTAACCGTTGTGAGGCTCCCAGAAGAGTAGGGCCCAAGGAGGTTGCCCCAGGTCACTTTGTGGTAAGGCCCGCCCTGCCTCCTTGCCTGTCATCTCACATTAAACATCAACACTTGCCTTGTATCCTGGGAACATATCCCATGGCTTCCTACTCCCTCTCCAATTTGTTGCAAGAGTCAGAGAACAGACATTCTTGACTTACTGGGGCAGATAAACAAGGGCATACTGAGGCATGCTGGGAAAGAGGAGGACTTCAGGGAGTAAAATAAATCGTGGAGATTCCCTTCAATTTATTCAGATGAGGATCTTCTCCAGAATAGAACCTGTGTCCCCTTGTTTAGCCCCATGGTCTTGTTGAAGTAAGTGTCATCCATGCATGCAGATATCCATTCCAGCTCTGGAGAAGAACTCAGTTGTATAACATTTGTATCCCTGATGCAAAAAACCAAGTACACTATTCTGGCATCCATGTTGCGAGGGGCTTAAGTATCCATGTCCTATAAAATATGATATTCTACCCAATCAAGTGGGAGCTGCAGATTCAGCCTTTGTCCCTGAATAATAATTACGTATTTATTTCTAATTCCCTCTCTGTACCTGAATGCATTAGCACTTCAGGAGCGCTCTTCTTAATTACAACTGTAACCTGCTAATAGCGTTTCTTTGTTGTCGGAAGGAATCTACTTCTTATCCAGCCTAGGCTAAATTAAAACTTAATACAACATCAGGTCGCAACAGAACTAGGAAGCAAATGACAGCTGTTTAATTAAAACCTAAAGCTGATTAGATGGCACTAGTGAGAGAAATACTCTAGAGGAAGAGTAGAAAACTACTGAAACTCAAGGCCGGGATAATGGCTTTATTTAAATATGAATAAACCTTACGTTCAGCTGTTGTAAAGGTTTGACAACTCATTGCTTTGGACAATCGGGGCAAGAGGGAACGTGAATAGGAGACTTGTCAAGAGTCGTGATAAAGCTGTGATCACCATCATCCTGCATTAACATGGTGTATATATTACCAAGAGCGGGGATTATCCGGAGTGACTATGGTGGATATTAATGAACCTACTCTATCAAATCCACCAATGAGGTAGAAAGGCCAAGTAACTAGGTTCCATCTACAGGAGACCCAGTATGCCGACACAACATGTACACTCGTATAATAAACAGAATTAAAATCTCCTTACAATAAAATAATCAGAAAAATAAAAAATGAACAAATAAACAGGAAACGGGATTCGGTTCAACCATATTTAAGCCATTCCCTGCATAGCATCCTTTCGCATTTTGATGGCAATTGCACAAACCTTTGCTCCTTGGGAGGTTTTATATGGGTCCAAAGCACCCCAAAGTGTCACAATAGCCTCATGCTGAAGTGACTACAGGGACCCAGACTCATAAGTATTGGCTCAATAATTGCTGCCCAGATACTATCGTATAAACTACAATTGAACATAATGTGCACCATTGATTCTACAATCCAGTGTTGGCAAAACTTGTAGAATCTCCTTTCACGGGGTGCCTTTGCAAGCCTGCCCTCAACAACAGCCGATGAAAATAAACTAAATCTGGCTAACGTTAGTGCAGTCCTCGGCGACCAGTTTAGCAGCGTCCCTAGGTAGGTTGCCCCTCCAGGCTGGATTACAAAAAAATTATATACATCCGCCACCCTCTATGAGGTGACAACCTCCATAAGCATCTGCTTCTCTTGATCTAAAGCATGGGATTTGACTTGACTGTGTGCTTTGGGGATATGTCAAAGGCACAAACTATTCCTTGGAAAAGCCCAATTGGGCCAGCATCTGGCTTATAGCCATCTCCCAAGGACCCATAAGGGGCAGAGAAAGTACCTTTACCACAAGATCATCATTGCTCCCTACAGGCAGCCCCCCATGCAGCCGGTCTGCGCAGGCTTCTGAAACGGGGATGGCAATCACCCAAAATGATTAATTCAGAAAGCGGCTTATTTGGGGGTGGTTTTTTTTAGAGGTTAACAAAACATGTTTCAGTACAGTAAACCTAATAAAAACACTCAATTGTAAATCAGAAAGGAAAGCTCAAGCCAACCTTATTCAGCTGACAAATGTTACAGCTAAATGCCTTCTGGCATTTCTTTGGAATGAGTGTCTTTAGTGAAGAAGGCACGGAGTTGAACCATTTGTCTGCCGAATTGCATTCCTTCATTATTATTTTTCTCCCCCCACCGTGCACCTCGTGAAAAGAAATTTGTAACACGAGAAGAAACCTTTCTGCAAGACCTTCCCACAGCTGCTCTCCAGCCTTGTAATGGCCCCTCGTAGAATATAAATTACAGTGCCAATTATGACGTGTGGTTTTTTTTAAAATATATATATATATATTTTATATATAAAAAGACCACACGTCATATATATATATATTCGATAAATTATTCACCACCCTTCTTTCCCCTTCAGATCAAAGAGCAAGGCAATATAAGTCTATTAAGCAAGCTTAATATATAAATTAGATGCTTTGCTAAAATTATTATAATCCACAGCAATTCTAATGGACTTCCTTCCCTCATAGCTGAATAATGTTTTTAGGATTCCAATACATATTAATGAACCCCGCTCGACAGAAAGCTATTTCTATTTTCCGCGGTTCTATCAATTGTGAGTCGCAGGTAAAATCTGCTGCTTTCTCACGGGCGTCTGATATAATCACTCCCATTCTCAGCGTGCTCTATTCACTTCACTGGGACTTGCGCCAGTTGTGCGCTTTGGGGATTGGGCAGCCTGCACATATTAAACAGGAGAAAACATTTACATTTCTTTGATAAGTGCTAAGTGTTCTTTGACCTTTTAAAAAAAAATTAATATACACTTCACTGAGCTTGCTCTGTATCGAACGGTTAGAGTCTAATGCCATCAGAGTCCAGCTCAGAGTCTAACGCCATCAGAAGAGTTGGCTCGGTAGATATCATAACGTTTACTGATTGCGTTTGTGGTCATGGCGTGATTGAAATCAACAGAGGTAGGGACGAATCGGATCAGTCCTTTTACCTCTGTTGAGATTATTCACAATTTCAGACCAGAGTCTAGAGATCCAATATATTATTTATTTATTTAATTTGAATTTGATTTGTTTATTTTTTTTACCACAATGGATCTCTACACACTATTCGGAAGGATGCCACCACCCCAGTGCAGAGCTTTCTTGCACATGCACAAAATTGCACTGTACTGGGATAATCAGCCAATTGAGATTACAGCCGAAACAGGTAGCAATTTTGTATCTACAGGTAATATCCAAAATTCTGTATAGCCTCTTGTGTACCCAACCAAAACCCAATTATTGAAATAGGTGCCCAATTACCCCAAATACCAGGCATTACCATTATCAAGTTGCTGACTTTCCATTTGGCTGACCTGTTCCAACTTACCAATTAACTGTTTTATAGTGTGTTTCTGAATATACCTAACCATTTCATCTCTAAATTGAGATTTCTGATGGAATGTGGACTGATTCTTGCCTGGTCACCATTACATCAGACCTGGATGAAATCGGGCAGATCCACTGAAGATGGGTTATTGGTTTTGCATTGGTGAAGATTGCAGTGCCTGTGCGTCTCTATACAATATTACCAATGCTAATACTGGACTACTGAGTCTATTTCTGGCATCCAACTGAAGAGCTCAGTCTGCCTAGCTTATCAGAAAGTAGATTCACAGTTGACTTGGTTACAGTATATGTCTATCTTTGAAGGGGGAAAATATTAGAGGTAGAATAAATATCTCCATTGAATACCGTATCCAATGATTTCACCAAGGGCCAAAGTGAAACAGTCAAATTCATCTTCACAGAAATTTTTCGTATTTGCAGAACGCCAGATGGAGTTCCACTGAAGATTTAAGTAGCAATGGAATTCTTTCCAAAGTTCCAACTGCAGGACACCCTTTAACCCTGTACTTTGCATGTACAAAATGGCAGCCCCCCTAATGCGCATGTGCAAAATGGCAGTGCCCTGAACTACACTACACTGTCACATTGTGTGCTGAAAGGAAGTAATCAAACTACCTTGGTATTTGGATTACTTCATTTCAGCATGATTTAATGCCACTGCTAATTATTAAAGTGTCTGAAATAGCAAACCAAGGTGGCCAAAATAACAAAACTAAAGTCGTCAAGTAAGCAGATTTTGCAAATAGTTATCCAGATGCTATTCAAAACTGTGAATATTTGCAAACACAAAAACACCTATTCATTCCAACCTTTCAGAAAGTTTGATATTAAATGGCTCTTTAAGTTGGCCCTGAACACCATAATAAGACTCAGTGGTTGAAAGTCAAAGCTGGACAATTGCAAAATAAAAATAAGGTACTTGTTCCTTTGTTTTTTTAAACCATGGGTGTGATCCAGCATTGGAATGGACTGGCCAAGTGAGAGAGTGGTGGAGTGTCCATCACTTACAGTCTTCAAATCAAGATTCAGTCCTTCAAGAAGATTGTGTTTTAGCCAAGTCCAATGTAGTGGGCTTCACACTAATAATTGGGAAGAATGTAATGACCTGTGCTAAACAGGTCAGATTACATGAGATGCTACAATGGAGGTCCACCCAGTGGACACTTGTGGCAGTGCCCATGTGAAAGTGGGGGTGGGTGGGAGTGCGCTCCTGCAACCAATGCACCCCCAACTACCTCCACCCACCTCCCCGTATGGTGCAACCTGGAAAATTCTGGGTTGCACTGTGTGGGAGCATGGTTGGCCGGTGGGTGGATCGGTGTGGACACCGAACACACACTCATCTGTCACCGTCAAAACCCTCCCCCACCCACCAGAAGTGCACGCGTGTTCCACTGAGCACACGCAAACCCGCCTCCCCACCCCCCCAACCAATTTTAAATGGCCTAAGTCCAACATCAAGCCCAGAATTTTCAGCTGAGCTCGATCATATTGGGCTGATGTCATGCCCCATGTGCGCCATGTGCCACCTGCGCACACATCCATTGGCAGTGCATTATGCCATGTAGAGGGGGTTTGGGATTGTAGCCGTTGCAAAATAAACAAAGGGCCAGATCCTTACATCTTTACTCACAGTGAGTGGTGTTAACGACCATGAACAGTCCTGATGATTTTGACAGGACTACTCGAGGAGTGAGTTACTGTTCATGTTCACCAAGCAAAATCCTGGTGTTACTGCAGTCAATAGAAGCTAGATGGGAATGTACTGATCTTGGTGAATCTTCACCAGCTTCAACAATGAAAAGTAAAAATCAGGCCCGAAGGAATCAGCATAATTGAGCTGAAATAGGGATTTCTTTATTGGTGCATCAAAATGGAGTATTTGCATCCTTTACTGAATGTTCCAATTTTATAAATTTGTCCAACATTTCGCTCAATCTGACTTCTTACTTATCTGAGAAAAGGTCCTGTGTGGTCCGAAAGCTTGCATACTCTCATGAACAAAAGTTGGTCCAAGAAGAGATCTCATTTGAATTATTTTTCCCCTATCTCTTACATTTGGGATCAACACAAAAACCACACGCTCTCTCTAGAAAACAAATTTGGATGTGCAACCTTTGAGAACTTTTATGAGAACATCAACTTCATTTTGTTAAAATTTAATTCATTCCTGCTCTTCAAAATATCTCTCTTCTCCTTTCCTCCCTGATGTATTATTAGAAGTTCATGTCCCTTCTCCCCTAACCTTTTTCGTTTGCTTTCTCCAGCTGTTTTTGCATTTCAATATTTTATAAACTGTATCATTATTAAGAATGATCAACTATGACAGATGGCAGAGCATAAATCCTGCAGGCTATCATGTCAAAGTTAAAGGTCAATCCTTTACCATTTTAATCTACCCTTATAATAGCTTTACTTCATACTGGGATTCCCCAAGGAAGAGCAGTCATGGGGCACGTATTCCACAAGATAAATTAACATAGATTAAACCAGAGAGAGAGAGAGAAATATTATTAATTGCCATTTCTTGTACTGGCACATATTACCCTAATGTAATATTATTCCATATGTGAAATATGTTTGAGTGGCAATAACGCTTGGCCTAATAGCAATATATATTAATAATTAACATCTGTTGCAAAATAGAGGCTCCAGTGGAAAAATTTCTTATCTTTTCTTCTGGCCAAGCATACACCATAGAACAGGGGTGGGGGATGTTTTCTCTCACACAGGGGCCACTTTAAAAATGATCACACGCTCCACAGGCCACATGGAAGTTGGAGGTAAGGGTGCTTATGAGCTGCATTCCAGAATATGGAGGCTTCAAAATTGCCTTTCAGTTTCTGTCGAACAGTTCTGCGGAAATGGAAAGGCTGGTGGGATTTCTATCGTAATTCTGGTCTAACCAGTTTGTGAATATGCGAAATGGCAGCTGGCATTCAGCAGTTGCTCAAAATGTAGTCACCGAGGCTATTTCAGCCATTCGAACTGGAAATCAGAATGGAATTTCGTCCATTCCAGTTTCTGATTGGAATGACTGATCCGCCCAGTTCTGATGGAATCAGAACACAAGAGAATGTCCACTTCACCCTTACTTAGGAAGAGAAGAGTGCAAATTCCTGATCCTTGTGTGCATGACCTCCTCTCTGCTCCCCTACCCTGAGATCATTCTTTCAGTGCTTGGGGGTAGGAAGCACCAGATCCGGGACCTAGAAAGAGACCAAATAAAAAGGAGGCGCCAGTCGCATTTGGACCCCAGGCCTGAAGTTCCCCTCCAATGGCATAGAAGAACCTAGCAATGCCAACCCCAAGTGTTCAAAATTCCCAAGCAAGACCTGAAATATTTGTATTATCGGCTTTTAAAAAAATCACCAACTTTTACAAAGGATTTTGAAAGCTTTCCATTTCTGAGCCTTTAGGATACACTCGTGGTTTTCTCTGCAATGAAGTAGAGAGGAACATACTTTTTGTTAAGCGAAAGCTAAGACTTTGTTTACGTTTGGCTCCTTGATCTGACTTAGCCCTTCTTAAACTGGTCTAAAAGCACTGGAGAAAACACAGCGGTCTGCTTACGCCGACCCCAACCCGTGGCGCACAGCCAGAACGCACACGCTCCGACATGCACGCGGCGCCGTGCACGCAGCATAAAGTGCAACCCCAGCCTGTGTGACCTGCCCTGCGCAGCTCCGCTGTGTGCGGGGCACCACATGCATGTCTGAGCGCGTGCGTTCCGGCTGTGCGCCACTCATTGGGGTCAGCATAAGCAGACCACTGGATTGTCCCCACGTTTTCATACACAGCATGACTTAAGACTACTCTAACTTACTGCTTAGCCCAGACCAGCTAGGTGGGCTATACACCCGGTCTAAGCCTAAACTAACGCTTAGACAGCTGCGTTTTTAAAAAAATTCACAAATAATATTAAAAGTTTTGGGTAGTGCACTGAAGAGCTGAATAATTATCTGCACCCAAAACGACATTTGGCTATTCAACATTTCAGATATTTCATCCTGGATACTTCACCTATTCATTCACACTTTTTCACATACTTGGTTATTTGGTACTTTGGGACCATTTGGTGCTATTTCAGACATTTTCCTGTACTATTTATAACCAAATCGAAATGAAGTGACCAAAATACTTAATTGACCAGAGAGACCAAGTTGAAATAACCAAAACTGATATCCAAATGAGGAGGAAGCGGGCAGAACTAGGGCTGAAATGTGCTGCTCCGATTCTTGCTTTTCTCAACAACAATGAGGGCTTATAGCTCATACTTGCAAATGGGAATGAGCTGAGAACTGCCCTGATTCTCACTGAGAAAAGTGAGAATCTTGCCCTCCCTGAACTTCGTACAAAACAAACCCTTTTACTCACCTGGCTGCCTCTCTCTGCATCCAGGGCTGCACCGGGACTCCTCTCAACCTCTCTGAATTTCTGCAGCGGCAGGCAAGGAGGTGATTTCTCGGAGGCAGCCTCACAGCAAACAATTTTTTTTAAAAAACTAACAAAAAAACCCTGTGCCTGCAGAAAATGGTCACCAGGGTCATTCAGTTCATGTGCAGCACTTTTTTAAAATGGTACCGGCAGCATCGGCGTCATTTTTGAAAAGGTCCGCATATGCGTAGAATGGGCCACAGTGGCCATTGTGTGAGTGTGCAGAGCGTTTTTAAAATTTTCTTGAGATTCTCACGAGGTCTCAGAACATTACTGAGATCTTGTCAAGAACTTGGTAATGTTTCTTGATTCTTGCGAGAATCTCACGAGAATCAGAACAATTCTTGTTTCAGCCCTAGATAGAACTGATTATCCACTCTGTCAGAAATTATTTGAATAGGGCAGATTTGGATGACTATGGTATTCACCATGATATTCGTGGTGAATACCATATTCGTTTCAGCTCTGAACTCATCCAGCATGAATTGGTTTTGACTAGAAAGTGTGAGCGTGCATGTGCACACGCGCATATGATGGAGTTCTTGAACCAGCATAAAAGAGCTACCCTTACAGCAACAAATACCAATTCATAGGACACTGCACTTCAACTTATATAATAAAATGCTAAGCAGTCTCTGGGGTGTGACATAAGCCCCATGCAGGAACGCGTGTACAAGCTGCATTGGTAAACTAGAAAACTGAGTAACATGAAGGTCAATAAATTCTTTAACTTGTGCACTGTGTGAACAGCATAAGCTAGGATCTCAGAACTCCTAGGACAGTCAGCAATGGTGGAATTTTTGAAAACTGACTTCTGAGGTTTCCTGTTACTGTTAAATGATCAAATCTAGCTGCTGAAACAGGGCTGGCTCGAACCAGCCATTCCATTTTCAATAAACAGTTCTGCAGAAACAGAACCTCTGGCAAAATTTTGACCAGAATTCCGATCAATCCATTTTGTGCCTGTGGAAAATGGCAAATGTTTTTTTTCCGATTGTTCTGATCAGAAATTACAATGGAATTTTTTTCTATTCCATTTTTAATTTTTTTTAATCACAGCGACCAAAATGCCCAGTTCGGAAGGAATCGAAACCTGGGTAAAACTTTTGTTTCGACCCAAAGCTGAAGGTGAACCCTGCAGAGGAATAACTGCACATGTGTCCTGGTACGCTTGGCAGGAGTAACTGCAACCTGTCAAGCAGTCTGTAGTATTTCAGCTAAATACCAGGGTCTTCTACACCTAACAGAGAGACCATTCATGAGAACATAGTTAGGCTGGCTTGTTTCAACCTATCTTTTCCAAACAGAGTGTAATCAATGTGGCCCTTTTTACGTGAGATGCTCCAACACATGGACACCCACTGTCCATGTGGGGGAGCATCTCGTGTAAATGCAGGGATGCATGCTCCCATGCATCCCCTGCCCCCCACAGAGTAGTTAGCAAAAACCCCAGTTGCTCCATGCTGGGGGGGGGGGAGGAGACTGGGTCCCCCACACCGCCCACGCTGCGGCACGTCCATGGACCGCCCCCATCCCCCCTCAGCCCATTTAAAAAGGGCCAAAGATGGCTGAGTTAAGCATCCAGGTGTTCAGAAGTGTAAACTCAAGGTTGCAGTAAGAGAGGATGGGGAATGCTGAAAGCACAGAACACACACAGTGTTCTCCAGGTTTGTGTTTCAATGAGAGCTGAAACAGGTATCTGATTTGGTATCTGCAGGTAATTTTGGGGTACCGTTTTGGGTATTTGGATCCATACCCAAATACCAATCGAGTACTTGAGACACAAAAATTCCGGTTAACCATTTTTCAAGTACCCGAAATTACCTGGAAAATTCCCCCAAATCCAGGATGGAAAGTTTAAAAAACAAAACAAAAATCGGGACAAATCCAGTACTTTGGTATACTGGTTTGTCAGAATTTCAACAGTTCGGGTATCCAATTGGATATCGGTTCATGTACTGAAAAGTACTAGAAATTTTTGGTTCACGTTAAGTACCGGAAATTCGGCAGGTATACACCTCTTTTTGCAGATACTCATTTAAGCCCTCGGTCCAATGCCTTTCTGCATCCCACACAATAACGGACCTGTGAATAAACGGCTTTCCTAGTACCATGCTGAGTGTATCTTAGAGGAGCATATAGCTGGAGCCAAATCACACTTTGCCAGCGCTGCCTCTTATTACACACAGACACCGTTCTGAAGAATTCTCTTGCTGGCTTTTATCTGCTCTCAGCATCTTCCACCCTGAAGCCAAGACAATTTGCATTAGTAACCACAAAGGGCTATTCCAAGCAATCTGACAATCAAGTTTGAGCACTGTGTTGAGAGCGTTGAAAGAACAACTCCTTAGCGCTGCGGAGGAGCCCAGCGGGGGATCTATAATAATAATATTTTAAAGCAAGTCCTTGGCGGTCTGGATAGAGTGTTTATGGCAAATCTTTAACAACACACACTCTCTTGCTCTCACTCTCGCTCTCTATCTGAATACCACAGTATCTGAGGGTTCATCCAGTAAAATTATGCCAGCAATAGGAAAGACGGTAGTGAATGCGTGGATAATTGGTACTCTGTAAACTCACTTAAAATGATAGCAATGGGCATCTCCACATCATGTGTGGAAATTGCTGTCATTTCCAGCAAGCCCTGAGGGCTTGTCCCTCTTCGACTCCTGGAAATGTTCAGAGGTGTGCCATGCAATGACAGCAATTTCCACACACAATGTGGGGACGCCCACTGGCTCAATAAGCTCCCCCCCCCCATCAAAGAATAAGCTCTGCCCCAGGCCCTGCTATTTTCTCTACTTACAAAGGCCTTGCAGTGGCTCCCGTTTTCACCAAAGCACTCCCCTCCAAGTGAGGACCTACACCTGACCACCTCCAGCACCCCACAGAGGATGCCCCCGAGTGAGTGGGACCACGGGGGCAGATTCACCAGGGCCCCACATTTTGTCTTCAACCTAGGCCCTGTGAATTCTAAGGCTGGTCCTACGTTTATCTACACAGTTGCTCGACATGGATATTGAATCCACACCAATACACACACACACACACCACAATTTTTAAACTAAACTCCCCCAAAAATATCTTGGAATGTACATACCAAGAGCTTCATAAGGGCCACAAGGCGCACACATGCAAATGCTCATACAAAAACAACTCCTGCTATGCGATTGGTGGTGGCACAGATGCTTTGTGGTCCTGGCTGCTGAGCAGTAGTTGCTGTCGTTCACCTGCTGAGACAGGACCATTAAGGCAACGCGGGGTCTAGCACTGGCCCTGACGGAGAGCTGCACTTGTACTGTCCAAGGGTCAAGCTTGGCTCCTGAGACATACCCACCCCAACATAAATCCATGATCTGGAACCCCCTTCTTCCCCTATCCTGAGCAAGCACATCTCTTAAGCATTCCCCACCCCCAACTGGCCTGCGGAGCTGGTACTAATTTTCAAAGTGGCCTGCGAGAGGAAAAAGGTTTCCCATCCCTGTTCTAATAGTTAGAGTCAGCTTTAATCCCTGAAGCAGAAGGACATTCCATATGTCTTCCCAAAGTCACCAAAAATCTGGATTGACCATGTGGAAGCGCTCTCTGCAAAGCCTCCTCAGCTTGCGGTCTCCCTCTGTTTGCTGTCTCTTGCCATGTGGGCTAGGAGAGCTGGGGTACTTGGAGAGAGCAGTACATGGCTGCTCCAAAACCAGAATTGGCAAGTTACTGGCTTGAAAAGGCTTCTTCCCAGCGAGTGCAAAACTACAGACACCGAAACATAAGGTTGCAGATCACATGATTTTGCTACAGCAATCTGTGTAATCATGATCTGCTGTCGCTACTACCTGGGCAGAAATCCATAGCCTTCTGCAAGAACAGCTGTTTACAGGAAAGTACCCTAATTAATTAATATATAGCATGATGTACACAGACCAAAACCTGAAGGAGATGAGTAGCTACAACATGTATCTGGGTGGCAGGATTTGGGGGCTACATTCCATGATCTGTCTCTGACTTATACCTTGACCTTGTTAGATACTACAAATAAAGTAACAACAACAATAATTAATAATGATATTTATATAGTGCCCCTCCATCCCTGTCACCATATGGTGCTTGGAACGCTTCCCAAAATCCATAAATAAAATCATGTGTAATTTGTTTAAAATTAGCAAGGAGCAGGGTAAAAATGTACAAATAAATAAATAAATAATCAATTTTAAAAGGGAAGGTAAAGAGGGAGGATCGAATCCATTCCAGGGAACCAGCAGTGGAATCTCTAAACGCACTTGGAGAATCTAAAAGACTTCAAATGTTTTTTGAAATTGAGTTGGAAGGAACTGGTCTGTCCTACATCCAGCTCTGTTGTTTTTTGTTTATTTCTTTTTTATTATATTAATTATATTATTATTATTATTATTATTATTATTATTATTAAGTATTTGTGTAGCACCAGCAGTGTACCTAGCGCTTTACAGAACAGTAAGATAGACGCGGTCCTTGCCTACGGCTTACAATCTAATAGACACGGAGGAGGGAGACAAGGAGAGGGGACATAGGGAGAGACAAGAGATAAATAACATTCAAGCGGATGCGAGGTCCCAGGTGCACGTGCTTGGCTTGGTTGACCTTAGGCAGGAGTCTGCGAGGAGGGCAGACAGTAAATATTGAAAGGAAAGTTCTAACAGGCGTCGGGAAAGGCAGCGAGGAAGAGGTGGGTTTTGAGGAGGGATTTAAAGGTGTGGAGGGAGGGGGCAAGGTGGATGTGGGCAGGGAGGGAGTTCCAGGCATGGAGGGCAGCAAGGGAGAAGGGACGAAGGCGGTTAGGGGAGCAGGGAAGACGAGGAAGAGTGAGGGAGGGGGCAGAGGGGGAGCGGAGGGTGCGTGCAGGAGTGTGTAAGGAGACTAGGGCTGAGAGGTAACTTGATGCTCCTAAGAAGGTAACAGTGTTTAGCCTAGCGATACCATAAGACACCATAAGCCATGGGAGGGGATAGACCTCAGGCCCAGGGGCGGAATGCGACCCACATCTAGCTTTTGTTTGTCCCTTTCCAGTTCCCAGATGTGGCCCCTGGATCCAGTTCCTACCCTCAAGCACTGGAAGACTGAGCTCAGGGGAAGGGAGCAGAGAGGAGGGCAGGCACACAAGGATAGGGGACAGATCCAGGATCTGAAACTTCCACTTCCTAAGCGCACACCTTAAGAGACTGTGGGTGACTGGCTGAGGGCGAGTCAACTGAGGCTGAATCCTGACAAGACGGAGGTGACATTAGTGGAGAAGGCAATGGATGTGGCACCCCCCATCATTATGGGGTCCTCCCCCCATTGGTACCTCAGGTCAAGAGTCTGGGAATGCTCCTCGACTTGCAGCTCTGCCTAGATGCCCAATTTGGGGCTGTGGCAAGGAACGCTTTTCGCCAGTTGCGTCTAGTGTGTTGGCTTCGGCCATATCTCTCAGACTCTGATCTGGCCACTATAATTCATGCTTTCATTACCTCAAGATTGGACTATTGTAGCGCTCTCTATGTGGGGCTGCCCATGGTGATGGTTCGGAGACTGTAGCTGGTGCAGAACGCGGCGGTCCGCCTCCTTATGGGGGCGGGCCACCGGGAGCACATTACACTGGTTCTTCATTCTCTGCATTGGCTGCCTATAGTCTTCCGGGGCCAATTCAAGGTGCTGGTTCTTACCTATAAAGTCCTGTACCAGGGGTGGGGAACCTTTTCTGTCCCGAGAGCCAAATTGAAAATTAGTACGAGCTGCGAGGGCCACATAGAGGTTGGGAGCAGGGGTGCTTAACGGGTGTATTCAAGAAAATGACGGCCCACATGGACCAGTCCCTTACACTTGCGTGCAGGCCTTCCTCTCTGCTCCATTATCCTGAGCTCAGTTTTTCAGTGGTTGGGGGTAGAGACTGGATCCAGGGGCCAGATCCAGGCACTGGAAAGGGGCCACATAAAAACTTGCCATGGGCCACATTTGACCACGGGTCTGAGATACCTCACCCCTGCCCTACACGGCTTGGCCCCACCTATCTGCGGGACCGCCTCACTCCCCGTGCCCTTGACCAGCCCCTGCGATCATCCGGGAGCGCCCTTCTTGAGGTCCCCCGAGTATTACGGCTGTGGAATTCCCTCCCGGTGGAGGCCTGGGTGGCCCCAGATCTTCATTCGTTTCAGCACCATGTAAGACCTGGCTGTTCCGTCAGGCCTTCGGCAACGGTGACAGTGGGTTGTTTAGGGGGGTGGGGTGTTTTAATTATGAGGGAGGTGATGATGATCCCCTTTTACTCATTGTTTTATCTTGTTGTTTTTTTATATGTTTTATTCTTGTGAGCCGCCCCTATGGCAGGAGGGGCAGGGTACTACATTTGAGAAATAAATAAATAAATAAGAAGCAACACCTTCAACTTCTATGCAATCCTTGTACTCATTTCGAAGTGGCCCCTGGGTGGGGAAAGGTTTCCTCCTCCCCCACTGCTTTAAGGTACATCTCCAAACATAGAGAAGAGCAGAGTGATCATATGTAGAAACCTGGCCAGCATCTCCATTCAGGGTAGAATTGAATTAGTCCTTGGGCCTGGCCTTAAGGGAAAGATGAGCCCCTTCTCTCTTTCCTGTAGTGTAACGCTGGGGACAATAGGGCAAAGACTCGCCTCTGCAAAGAGAGTGAAGAGGTGCTTGCTAGAGTTGAGAATCTAACTGAACTAGGGTTATTGCTTATGCACATATTGGGCTCAATTCTCATGGCCCACAGATCCCTGCTCACAAGCTGCACGTACGTGCACATGTACGATTTCCGCGCGGCACAATGTGCCGCCAATGGAGAGACACATGGCGCATGCACAGCTGCGCACAGGAGCTGCACACCATAGGATCAGGCCCAATGTCTCTCTTGTGAAAAGCTGTCTCCAAAGATCTGCAAGCCATCCAGAGACATTAAAAGCCCCAATGTTTGTAAGTTGCGTAACGATACACCACTCAATACAAGGGAATTTCGATCTATGTTGACAGAACGGGACAAGGAGTGCAGCCACACAAGACTTCATGGGAAGGCTACCATGCCTTGAGTAGCCTTAACCTACTCTGGACAGCCGGGCCACACAATGCACTGCATTGTGTGGCCGGTGGCTGCCAGATGTTCTCCTGCCCTGGGGTGGGGCGAGAAGACAGCTGCTATGCGATGCGTCCTCAGAAAGAGTCTGAGGACGTGTCGTAGCAGCCTTACCGCAAAGGGAATACAGTTGCCCAAGATGGGGCAATTTGTGTGGCTTTGAGGAGTGGGTGCTCTCACCCATCGTACACGGCTATATCACGGCCAAGGGTGGGATGTTGCTCAGACTGTGGGGAGGCGGGGCAGGATGCCCACTCATGCGGCCAGCCTTGTGGTCTGCCCCAGTCATGACAAGAGCTCCAGCTGTGGCTGAATGCCCCGTGGGGTGAGAGCGTGTGTGTG
>QEPC01002388.1:13404286-13443164 GCA_003113815.1 Sphenodon punctatus | reverse complement strand
GGGCCTGCTTGCGCTGCTCATTGGCCAGTGATACATCCATCCGATACTCCTGAGCTGCTCGCCCTTCCCAACACAGGCACAGTTCAAGAGTTCAACCCTGTTTAGGGCTCCGAGATGTCTGCTCCCTACTCCCCTCTCCACATTTTCCCTCCAAAACCCAACTGCCACAGCACTAATAATGACAACGACATTGTCGTTTTCGTATCATTATTCTCGGTTGTCATTTTTGTTTTCCTTATCATTATTCTCAGTTGTCATTTTCGTTATTGCAAAAAGGAAAATGACCATTTTCGTTGTCGTTATTGTAATAAAGAAAATGACATGCACACCCCTACTAAGGCCAACAGTTTTTTTCTAAGTTAGTGTCCAAAACTCGCCAGTCTGTTGAAAGTTCTCTATACTAAACAAGACTAGGAGAATGGTGACATCCTAAAAGCCATGACTGAAGCACCCCAGAATACATAGACAACATCGTATTCATCAGCGGGAAGCACAGATGCAAGGTAAGAGCTCTCTGAGAAATTCAATCATGGAAATCAAGAAAGTGGGACTTCATCCTGAACTTGAACAAAATTGAGGTTGTTGCTAATAAAAATGGGAAGAAGAATAAGAGAGAATCATATGTAGGGACATGACTGAACAGGAAAATAGTTGAACAGGTGCAATGTGATAGACTACAAAAATGAAGAAAATAAACAAACTAGGAAAGACTATTCAGGAATAAAACAAAACAAAAAAAGGCCATTAAATGGAATCTGAAAATTATATCTTGGATACAAGAAAGCAGCACATTCTGTAAGACAACTGTGTTAGAAAAGTGAAATTATTGAGATCACAGCTAAATAGCCAATAACAATCTTAGCTCTGCTTCAGGAAAGCTCTGTGACAGCCAAACAAGTCACAGGAAGGAATTAGTTTTGGACAAGAACTTCCAAGTCTCAGAAATGGACTGAGAAAGGGACACAGAGAACACCTTTTGGAAGCATGGTCTACTCAGGCCAGCAAGTGCCCATTGGAAGAATCTCCAATGAACTCGAAATAGTTTCGTTTAGTTTATTTACAGCTAACAACCCAAAAAAACTAGAGATGGGACAAGAAAACACATGGCGAGTAAGCAAACGTGAGGGCAGCGGTTACAGTCTTCAGATGTACATGTACACTGCTTTTTTTTTTCACTACAGCAAGTACAAAAACAGAAAGTTCCCTATTGTCACTGAGGACAAAACAAGAAGCAACAGGTTCTTAAATCACAGGAGAGTACAGATTTAGGTTAAAGATTAGGAAAATTATCCTAACACTTAGAACAGTTTCAAGAGTGGAAAAGGATGATTGGGGAGACTGTGGAATCTTTTCTCCTGTAGGGTTTTCGAGAAAAGACTGAACAGGCACCTGTCCAGGATGCTTTAGGGTATCCGGTTTCAGAACAGAACAGAAGGTTGGATTAGATGACCCTTGAGGTTCCTTCCAACTCTTTAGTTCTATGAGACTATGCATGTAATCACACAAGATGGGGCCCCCACATTAATCACCACACACACACACACACCCTGCATGCCCCAGATCCACCTGCTCGTGCGAAGGGCACCTGCCAGATATTTTCCCTGCGTTGGGGGCCAGGGCAGATCTGCACGGCGCCATCCCCGGAAACAAGGAGCACACCATGCAGGTTAACCCAGTTCAACCCGGAGCAACGGGGTCCCAGGGGACACCTCCCATGTGAAAGGCCCCCGGCAGCCCCACCTGCATGCAAGTCCACGAGCACCACGGACAAGGCCATGGTGCCAGCAAGGACTGGGCCCCTGGAGGAAGCAGACGATGATGCCTGTCCTGTTGGGGCAGACGTCCAACAACCCCTGTGTCCCCAACTGGAGTGGCTACTCTCGCAGCTAGCCGGAGACACCGGGGCGGATCCTCCACTTCCTCCTCCCCGGAGTCCCTTCCACTCCCACAGCTGCTGCTCCTCCTTCCCTGGGGTCCAATGCAACAGCTGCTTCTCCTCCTTCCCCGGGGTCCACTGCAACAGCTGATGGGCAAGTGGCCATGGTGCGCACCCCGCCCCCTGTCACCGCTCCAACAGATGACAGGCAGCAGCAGTGGGTACTTTCTTTGAGCGCTTGATCTGGCTTCTGCAGGAGCTGAATCCTGAGGTTCTGCCCATGTTATGGGCTTCCTGGGCGGAACTGGAGAGAGGGGGGGAGGTGGTGGCTGCTCCCCCAACTGCAGGAACCCACATATGGGTCTGCCTGTTTGAAAGGCTCCCTGCCACTGGGTCCCTGAAATTGGCCACTGTTGGAGGACAGGATGCTGGGCTTGATGGACCATTGGTCTGACTCACTATGGCACTTCTTATGCCCTGTCCCTGGAGGTGGCTAGTACATGAAGCCACACAGAACAGCTCCAGCCTCCCTGCCCATGTGAACACATCCTACGATTCTAAAACACCGCTAAGTTATAATCAGTGACTAGCAGGTCTATGAATATATATAAAAAGGAGATGCAGAAGGAACACAGCATCCTCTTAAGCATGTGTTTAAATAATGTATGCAAAATAAGATGAATCTTTCATGTGTTAACATTCTTAGAGGGCTTTTGGAGAATCAGGGCTAACTAGGATAGATAGTTTTATAACCAACAGCATCTTCCGGTACAGTTCTTCCATGGGATAGCATCAATGAGCTCGATCCAATGCCCCACGGACCACGCACGCACGCACAAACCACACACAAACTGTGCGGATTCGCACTGTGGGCACATTTTGCCCTATGGAAACCGTGCACGTGGTCCACAGGGCATTGGATCGCAGCCAATGACTTGAAATGTGACTAATTACATTACAGGTAGAGCCGTTTGCAGAATGGTGTATATGGTTTTCACAGGAGATAACTGAAACAAAAACTGCTTTTGATTGTTTTTTAAAAACAAACAAACCAATGTGTTACTGTTTATGAAAATTTTGAATTTCAACATTACGCTCTAATACGGACAACCATTTGCAGCAACAGGATCCAAACAATGCCCATGCAAATGACATAAAAATGTTGAAAAGTTGACGTTTTCCCTGACTTCTGAACTTAACAAAAATCTGTATTTTCATGGAAAAAAAATTAAAATATTAATGAAATTTCACTGAAAAAGGGGGCGGGGGGTTCTGCCAAAACCACTTTTGTTGAAATTTATTGCATTTTGAAATTTCAGTTCATACCATCTCACAATTTCAACCCAGGTTCCGTTTGATAGCATCATGGGGTGATTCAGAGTTGGCTTCAAAAATAACACCCGCTAAGCCTTTGAGAACAAAACTGTAAGAGAAAGATGTTTTCTACAAACGGATATTTCAAAACAGGCAAGGTTCTCCTGACATTGTGACACAGCTCTTTTGACAATATAATGGATTAAGAGAAGTAGCTGCATGTGGTTATACTAAAATTCAGCAGAAAACTACTTATGTTTGAAAGCGTTTTTATAGAACTATCGGAATGGTGAGAGCCAGGTTTCTTAACCACATGATTTTCTTTAGAGCTTGGCTCTCCCTCTGGCTTATATTTCTAAGTATTTCAGAACGGTTGCCACTAACTGTACCTTCCCACAATAGTGGGGGATCTCCAATGCTAAGGAGTCTCAACGGTCCCTAGCAGAAACATTCTGGTAGCACAAAGTGCTGTCCTTGGTACTGAATAAATCTGCTTTTTTAAAATACTTGCTTTAATGTAAAGCCCAAGTGCGTTCCTGGATTGTAAAAGGTAGGAGCATAGCTAGACTATACAGGCCCAAGTTCAGGCCTCAATTATGTGCCCCCAAAGAGCAAGGGGGCAGGCTCTCTGGGAGAAAGGGTGTGCTTACCTTGGAGTGCCCCCTTCCCATCAGACTGCCATCCCCATAGACGGGCAGCATTCCACCTCTGCCCACTCTGAAAACTCCTGCCTGGCAAAGTCCTTTGCAAGAAGTCTGAGGCTCACTAGGAAATTATCAGAGTCAGTGGAGGCTGAAGGGCAGGCCCAGCTCTCACTCTTTCTCCCCACCCACTCTGAAAATTTCCTAAGGGTGCTCAGGTCACTTGTAAAAGTCGCAAAGCTTCCCTCCCAGACTGGGGGTTTAGGGGGGGAGGATCAATTGAGCACCCTCACCCTGAGCTGCATCACTGGTAACAGGGTGCCCCCACCCCTGAATCCAAGTCATTGCAGACTTGGCTCCACAATAAACACATTCCACAAATATCTTTTTCCAATAGGATATACATACAATACACCATGCTATTTCCTCTGCAAACTCCCTCAAGTCTGTCTGATCATTTCATCCAGCAGGCCATCCGGGGCTGAGCTCTGATCTTGGGCCTTCAGTTGCCAAGGTAATTCAAGGACAGATTGCCTTCAACTCCCTGCTTATTTGCGAGATCGCCTCACACCCCCCCCCCCAGGTTCTAGATCGGCGTCTGTGGTCAACCAGAGGTGCCCTCCTTGAGAGCCTCCGGGTGTCGACTATGAGGAGGCTGTCTCTTATACACATCTAGATGTGTATAAGAGACAGATCCTGCGTGGCCCCTGCGGTTGTCCGGGGGCACCTTGTTGGAGGTCCCCCGGGTTCTCTGGGGGGCCACACAGAATAGGGCGTTCTCGGTGGCTACGTCTTTGGAATTCCATCCCGGTAGGGGCACGGTTGGCCCTGGACTTCCGTAGGACCTGCAAAACCTGGCTGTTCCGTCAGGCATTTGGTAAGGGAGAAGGGTAGGGTGGGGTGGGGGGGTAGGGAGGGTGGTATGGGGGTGTTTTATGGTTGTTTTATTTTATTGTTGAATTTGTTTTTGATTTGAATTGAAATGTTTTTATTGTGTACTGCTGTTCGCTGCTTTGGGCCACCTGTGGTGGGAGAAAGTAGGATACAAATTTTGCAAATAAATAAATAATAATAAACTCCCTGGCCCCATTCTCCTTGGTGGACCTGAAAATGCAGAGCTAGGTTCTACAGAGGCCGGCTACCCTCTAACTATGGGGCCCCTGAAGCAACTGCTTGGTGGTCTCCTCTTTTAGGACCCTTTACCTGATTTTATACCATTTACACCCAGTAGCTAGAAGCAGGGCTAATTAGCTGCAGGTGATCACAGTCAAGAGCTTTTCAAAAGGGCTACATTCTGCAAAAACTTATGGTAGCTAAGAGTAAACTCAGAGCCTCACCCTTCAATGCAACAGAGTAGCCTGTTCCATTGATATGTGAATTTTGCTACCTGCTTTATCCTGGTGGGACTCTCTCATTCTTCAGACCTCAAGAATGCTAAGTGACATCTCTCTGTTAGCGTCACAGTGACGCTGAAAGACACTGTAACAGAATCCACAATACTTTGACCTATGTGCTTCCTGGATAATACTAGAGGCCAAACACATGGTAATTCCCACCACCACATTCCCATAGACAGGAAAATACTATCTACACAAACAAAGAGGAACTTCACGGGCAAGGAAAGATGCAATATTGTGGGACCATAACACATGAAGAACATAATTTCTATTTGTTTTCCATTTTTGTTCGATGCTGCTGCTCAACTTGTTGCGTGGACGTTTTATTCTATCACCACTACCATTATATAGTCATCATTTTTATTTTGTTTTTATTTCCACCCACGGGTCATATTTTTTCCCCCTTCCAGATGATGTTTTAAGCAAGATCTATATAAGAGGGGTGGGCACATTTTCCAAGACCAAGAGCTTCATGTCAATATTTTCATATCTTCGAGAGCCACAGGATATCTTACATGATCCTCGGCTTCCGCCGACGGGGCAGCATAGCTTAGGGAATAACCTCCCATGCCTTCATATCAGATCCCTGGTTTGGCAGATTCAAGCAGAAGCCATAGCAGCTCAGGGCACACATCCCCCAGAAGACTCTAGAAGAAGCAGTGGTAGAAATGGTGGCTTGGCTTCTCTTCCTGTTGAGGGAGCTGCACGGACACACCCTCAAGCAGACACTTCTAACACAAGCCACAGCAGAGGGGTCCAAGAGCTTCCAAGCTGGCATTTGCCCACCTCAGCTATAGAATGGACGCTGATCATGACTGCAGAGATGAACCAATAACGAGCCACAGAACAGGCGTCCAAGAGGCATTTGCCCACCTCAGCCATAGAATGGACACTGATCATGATTGCAGAGACGAACCAAGACTAAAACAACAAAACTATTTTTCTTTCTTATGGCATACTGACTCATGAATGGTCTAAGACCTCTGTTTCGCATACTGGTGTAAGGACTCCTCCCCTTGCGAGGGGAAAACCGCCGGACCCGGGCCGAGAAGCCCCGCCGCTTCGGCACCCACCTGCCTCCTCCACGAGCCTCGGCCAGTGCGGGTAAACCCCAGGGGGCGAAACCACGCTGGCGGCAGAGGCCACGTCCCCTGCAAGGCCCACAGAGAGCGTCATACTGCCGGAAGCCCCTGCAGCGGCAGGGGAAACAGGAAACCACCGCACGCCTGCTACGGAAGCCACGCCCCCTCCCGTGCGCCGCTCTGCGCGATTGCGGCAACGCCTGGGGCAGTGAGGATAAAAGAGGCCCTTCTGCAGAGTCGCATTGCTGGTGATCGGAGCCTTGTGCCCGTGAGACTGGCCCCCCCTTTTTCCTTGTTCCTTCCTGGCTACGGTGTGACTTTGTGCGTGGGCAAACCCTAGAGACTGCGTGGAGAGTGCGAGGTGAGTGCTTGGGCTGAGTGAGTGGCGAGAGTATTAGAGTTGGGCGTGAGGGTGCAGAGGGTGTGTGTAGGCCCGGGGCTGCTGGGGAGCACCCCCTGGGCCCCTGTCCTTGGCGTGCAAGACCTGTCCATCCCTATCCCCCCGCTGGACTCCGCACGGGCCCCTTTCCCTCACAAGTGCACCTCCCAAACCCCGCCCTATTTCCTGTGTGCGTGGGAACCTCACCCAGGCAGCAAACAAGGTGTACGCTCACCCAGGCCCAATGATGAGACAGNAACCAGGCAGCAAACAAGGTGTATGCTCACCCAGGCCCGATGATGAGACAGGCTGGGGACTTATCTTCCCGATAGCCCTATTCCACCCTGAGGGCACGTTTTCCCAGGTACAACCTTGCTGCCTTCTCCCTACATCCTTTGGTGTGCATGCGCCCCCTGTTCCCTATCCCTCGGGGTTCCAGGCTCCCCCTCCTGGAACCTCACAACTGGGGGGCATGGCATGGAGGATATTCTTTGGGGGGGAGCATGAAGGACCACAGCTGGCAAACACCTGACTCCTCTGACTTGAGTTAGGTGGACTCTCCAAAATAATGGGATTGACAAGAGGGAGAGAGAGTCCAAGAACAAGGGGGAGAAGGAGGAGGAGTAACAGGAGGGGAGAAGGGGAAGAGGAAGAAAAGGAGCAAGGAGTGAGTGTGGTGGTAGATGTCATGGGGGGGCCTCAGTTACCACCGACAAGCATAAAGGGGGGGAGAGGCGCAGATTTTTTTTTAAATGAGAACCACCCAAAAGCCGCAGTTCAAGTTTGCATTTTTGGATAGTTTCTTGGATACCTGTCACCAAAAATGTATTCACATAAACTTTTTTTAAATATTTGATTTAGGTTTTGGGGGTTATCAGTGATTTGATCATTTTTGTATTTTGGTTTGTGTCCCTTTTGGCAATCGCGCATGTGTGACAGAGCCAATCTTGCCAAAATGATAAACAAAACAGCTAAAGACCAAACCAACAAAATGACACACACACCCCAAAAAAAGTGCACTTGACATAGGAGAAACAGATAACTGATGGAGCAGAAACAGATCTCGGTTCTTGCCCAAACCTCCATTTTCAACAGGTCTTAGATGGAGTTGTCCCTTATTTCAGGGAATCATTTCGGCACTGCTTAACATTTCCCTCACCTACCAAAATGCTACTTCACTGTTTCATAGACAACATTAGCTTGCCAAGATTTCTGGCTGCACTTTAAGGTGCTGATCTTAATCCAGCTCTGTGTTAGGTTCTTGTACCGTCCAACTCACCATTCATTCATTTCCCACTTTGTCAGCTGGGATTAGTTTATAGCAGGGATGGGGAACATTTTCCCTCTCAGGAGCTGCTTTGAAAATTGGTATAAGCGCTTTACAACATTCTATTTGCTTCATGGAAATTTCAAGGGAACTCTACCTGAATTTAAGAAACAGTAGATACTTTATAATAATATTATCATTTAAGTTTAATTTATTACATTGTTAGTTGTTATCGTGAAATGGTGTTTTAGTAGTTTTTTTATTGTTTTGTTTTATGTTTGTTTATGTGGATTTTGTTAAATAAAAAGACATTTAGTACAAGTCCTGAGAGCTGCACAGAAGTTGGGGTTCTCAGAAAGAGAAGGATCCAATTCCATATGCTTGTGTGCATGCCCTCATCTCTGCTTCCTTACCCTGAGCTCGTTCTCTAAATGCTCGTGGGTAGGAACTGGTACCAGGAACTGGAAAGAGGTAGAATAAAAGTTAACCGCAGCCCACATTTGCCCCCTGTGCCTGAGGTCCACCCCCCCTGCTTTATAGGTGGGTATTCTGCAAATGTGATCAGACAGGAGTTAGTGATGGGTTGCTATGCCTTCCTTTTTATTATGCCACCTTTTTTTTTTCCTTAACTCAAGAAGAAGGAGGAGGGGTTGGGGTTTTCAGTGGAGACGTTTGCGATCACTGGCAGGGACTCAGTTAATGCATATAAATTATTAGTATGCCTGGAGAGGATGATAGGAACAACATTACACATGGAAAAAGTAACAAATGAATTGGTAATTAGGAAGATTAACCTCGGACAGCTGTTTCAACATACAGTTTTGGGAGACTGTCTGCAGGGCCAATATGTTGTAACAGCTGTTCTAGTATTTTACGGTAATTTTGGTCCATAGGTTAATGCTTCGTAAGGTGACTGTTCCAGGCATTGAGGGTAAAAAATGTTTAAAGTACCTCAGTGATTTAAAAGTCTACGCACTGTGTTCAAAGTGATTTGGATACTTTGACACCGCAGTTCTGTTGACTCATGATGAATGTCAATGTAATGTCAGCTGCTATAAGGATCCGGGACTCTAACTGACAGCCTTAGGGGTTCAGAAGTGATGGCCGACTCTAGCACCACCATAGTGGTCTAGGTTGGGCTTCTCACTGTCAGTTTGGTACACACCCCATTTGCTCCTGATTGGTTCTTGCCCATTTATAAGGCTGACACAAAAAGCTGGGTGAAGCAATGTTGTAGTTCCACTTTCCTATGGGTTGCCTTAGCGCCTGTCTTCTGCCTTGAACCTGCTAACCCTCTGTCTCATGCCTCTTTGCCTCTGCTGGAACCCTTGCTGCATCTGCCTAGTGCTATTGCCCTGAACCCTCTGTGCATTCTGAGTGCCCCAGACCCAATCCCTCAAACACTTCTGGACTGGCAGGTCAAATCCTGTGAGCACGTACAGAGCTACGGCTCATGAGGGTTCCAAGTGTGAGTAAGAAGAAAACCAGGTTCACCGTCGCCGACCCAATCAGGATGCTTGTAGCGCTTGATTGCCTATATGTTGTCTGGAAGAAGACAGCCACAATCATACTCAACCAATGTCCAAAGAAATGATTTTGCCCTATGGCCTATTCTGTAAACATCACCTATTTCCAGCTACCAGTAAATTAACTAGTTTCAACAGGCCCTTAGCACTGGTAGGTGCTTGTTACTCAATCGCATTCTGACTCCCAAGTCCCAACTACATTCTTTCTTCGAAATGTCCTTAATTGCTTGGGCTAAGGTTCTAAAAGTTAGAGTTCAGAGACGAGAATGGGACAGGAAATGGAAAATGCAAATTCTAAGGCTGCACTCACCTGAGACTTTCCTCTGGCCTGTATACTTTGCTGCAGGAGTTTGCATTCCCACATTTTAATTTTCCCCATGTTCTTTCTCTAGCTTCAAAAGTTACCCGGCATATTGCTGGAGTCTCTAACAGGTATTGATTTTCTTTGTTTCCCCTTCTCAATAATACATTGTCCTGACAAGGCAGGCAGTGGGGAGTCATCCCTAAGGGATGAAGTAATTAAGGCTGCCTGATATACAAAGTCATTCCTTCACAAATTATGAAAAATGTGTGATGATGGATTTTAGACACATTGTCCAATCTTGCTTTCCGGCATAACTGTTTGGGAATTAATATGCATTACATCCACTGTATTCTGTGACCTTACCCTTTCACGCATTACAAAAATGAATTGGGGGGGCGGGGGGGAGGGTTCTTATACTAAGCAACTAGCGTGAATGCTGAATCCACATGAACATTTTTTCTCACATCTGCACATTCTTACCACAGACTGTAATTACATTTTTAGAAGTTCCCACCATCCGACCATCACTTTAAAAGTACCCTCCACTCCTGTTGCTGTGGTTGTTGCTAGGTATCCCATAAGGCTACCTGACGTTACACTGACTTTATGGGACAGACGAACAGGCAGATTAATCCCTTCATATGTTATGAAAACCAAGCATCTTGGAATTAACACAATTGCCAAGCCTAGGTTTTCCAGGTAATTTTATGGAGTAGACACACATTACACCTGCTGCATCTTGCCACCTAATCCTTTCACACATGGGGGGGGGAGATTGTTCTCAACTTAGCATCTTGTGTGAGTGCACCTAAAACTCTGATCTTCAAAGCGTTCCACCAGCATAAGTCGCATTCACTTCAATGGAGCTCGTGCCAGTGCAGCTCTCTGAAGATCAAGCTGCCCATCTCATCAATCCTGCCGCTTGTCTGCAAAGTAAGATGCACACAATACGGTGTTTATAAAACAGTGTTTATGCAGATTCCCAAAGTACTGGAGAATCACAGACTGATTCAACCCTGGTGCAACTTCCCTAATTCCAGTATTCATCTCCGCTGATTCGTTACATCAGAAACAGAGCTGGCCCCGTTCTCACTACCATTAAGGGGTTAGTCACTTTTTCGAAAACACAGACCCCTTTCAGAGTCTGGCTCAGATGCAATTTTAATTAGCGTGAAGGTGAAATTTAGCAGTTTGAGGCAAAACAACCCCAGATCTCTTTCTTAAAGGAAGTGAGTCCTGTTCCATTACCGCGTCTATGCAAAGGCGCCAGCAAAACTAGGTTCAAGAGGTGGGAAGGGGTGGAAGACCATTACTCCGCCCCTTTCTGATGTGACCATGCTTTGCCTCGTCCCTTCAGACTATGCGTGGGGGTGTTTGGCGTTCTGTTCCCTCTACGGAGGCTGTGGATGAGGACATGCCCTGCCTGCCTCCCCCTCATGGGGAAGTGTTTGTTGGGGTCAGTTGTCATCGCTCCCTTCCCCCATGAGACTGTGGTAGGGGGCTTTTTCCATCTCCCCATTGGGAGCCCGGGTACCAGCAGGTTGGGGGACGCCTACCTGACAGATGGAGCATGATGCCGGCGCTTCCACCCCCAGGAAGGGGGGGGCATGGGGAAGCCGGCTTCTGGGTCGCTCCCTCAAGTCCCAGGAGTGGCCGATGGCCGTGCCGGGGGGCCGTGCTGTAAGAGGCACATCCAAAGGGGCTTGCACTTTGGCATTATCCTTCGACGGGGTCTGGCAGTTGGGGCCAACAGATGGACCCGGAGTATGTAGTGTTTGGTGGGAGGGGGAATATGTATATGTGGCAAGTGGAAGGACTCTCCCTCCTGGTGAGAGCAGGAGGGTAGATGGAGGGTCCCCCCCCACCCTGGTGGCAGCAGAGTGGGGTTAAGGAAGTAGTTAGACTATGTGAAAAGATGGAGGGGGTATAATTTGTAATTAATTTGAGGGGTGGATAGGATTATATTGCATATGTAATCTTGGATCAGGGTGGGGGGTTGTTATTGCTGATGATGATGTTTGAATTATTTGATGCTTATGTATACTATGTAATTTAATATTTTGTGTTGTGGGCCACCTCGAGCCATTTGTAATGGGAAAGGCGGGATAAAAATTAAAGATGATGCGGAAGAGGAGGAGGAGGAGGAGACCTTGAGCATTGTGATGTCATGACACTTGGAAAAGGCACATGATCGCGTCAGAAAGTGGTAGAGGAACGCCCCCCCACCCGGACAGACCAATGCCCCCTTTACCAAGCATCATAGCATCATGATGCTTAGAAGAATTAGGATGAGGCAGGTGCTGGGGTGCAGTTGCACCACCCTGACTGGCACCTATGTGTCTATCTCTTTCTACAAAGAGATGAAGAAAAAATTTCCATCAGAACTGAGTGTTTCATCTGGTCTGATCAGAAATCGGACCGGATGAAAAGATCCAGCCATTTGTGCATGCACAAAATGACTGCTGGGGCAATTTGCGTGCATGCAAAATGGTTGGGGTTTTTTTCTGGTTTATTATGGGAATTTTGACTGGAAACGTCTCGGATTAGAATTCCAGTTGAAAAATAAAATAGCTGTTCCATTTACGTGGATATGTTCCATGAAAACGAACCAACTATTTCAACCCAGCTCTATTTTTACACTGATGAGTACAAATTGACGTAACTGATGGAAATGGAGTTCTTGCCAATTTATGTGTGGAAGTTGGAGCTGAAATGAATATCCATAGTGAATATCATATTTGGATAACAACTGGTATTCGTTCTGGCTATTTCAATGTAAATGACATTTCTAATGAATCATCAGTTCAGCTTTAGCAGGCACAGTGCTAATGAAGAGAACCGAAATGAATAGCTAATTAAATATTTGCAAATATTATTCACATTACTGAATACCCATCCAGATATTGAATAAATATCAACAGCCAAAATTAAATTCATATATTCAAGTCACTGATATTTCAGTTCAGATTTTTCTTTTTTGCTTTGTCTGTTATTTCAGTCATTCTTTCGATATTCAGTAATTCAACCAAATATTTGGTCTGAAATGACCAAAATAACTCAAACCACCACATAAAAAAATAAATGAAATAAATAACCAAAACAGGAAAGGAAACAGAAATGAAAAATGCTTCATATCCACATTGTGGGGTCCAATTCAGAGTGGGCACCTTCAACAAATATAAAATTTCTTGCAGTTATTCATTTCCCACGACAAGCGAATGGTGAGAAAGAGTGCGCCCGCATGCATATTTTGGAACAAGACTTGATACACTATCCTAGTTATCCTAAACTTGTATCCTAGTTATTAGGATACAATCCTAAAGCCACATACTTATGAGTAGTTTATAGTGGGGGTAGCTGTCTTCTGTTATCTCTTATGGATATTAGTATGAAAAGCCAGTCTTCCTTCAATGAGAATTTCTGGATTTGTATCAAATTCTGCATATGTTACCTCTATCTAGTAATAAAAGAATAGCCCCTGAATGTTCTTTTGTTACATTATAGACTTTTTTTTAATGTTCTGCTTCAAACTTTGCCAGCATATTGCCTTAATACTAGTTGCATCAAATTTGTTCCAAAGAAACTCCTGGCTGTTAACAATGTCACTGGAGTGGTTGTTTACTTCATTCTTAAATGGCACTGCTGTCCCCTATGCCCGCAATGATGCCACAACATTTCTGAAGCATATACAATTAGAGCACTAATGGAAGATTCAGCATTTTCTAGTCATACTGAAGTCTTCTCTGAGATTCATTGGCTCAAATCCCACTGAAGTCACTGAGATATAGTTTGTTTGCGTGTAGGGGCAGATTTTGGCCTTTGTAAAATTTACTCTCGTTATAAAACAACCTGCAATTAAATACTAAATAAAACTGCATTAAGACAGCATTAAGAAGGCACGGGTTAATCTTATTTGGATAGCGGGTAGCGTTAATGGCAGCTGAATGTATTTAATTTCAAATGAACCACCACGTATGCTAGAGGAAATAGCACATGCCCATAACTTAGTAAAAACTCTAGCTTTTGATGCCCTGCTTTTGTGAACTTTGCCATGACTTGAATAGTAGGCCGTGTGCCAGTTGTTGGGTGTTTTCAGATGAGATGCTACCTTGCACGACCACCCAGGAGCCATGGATCTGACCGCCTGTCTCCCAGGAAGAGACGACTAAGTACTATTAGCTCTGCTGTTAAATAGTAATAATTTGGATATCACCCGGAATGTAGCGATGTTTTTGTTAAGAGCTGTACAACTTAGAATTCGGTTTTTGACAAACATTCCTTTGGAACTGTGAGTAGCTTTCAATAAGATTCTGTTGGGGGGTTGTGGGGAGACAGTAGTTTTGTAATAGCAGCGATGTACTGATGTATTCTGTGTTTATTGTTTGTATGTATTTTTTATTATTATAACTTGCAATGACCTAAGGTCATGCAATAAAGCATATTGATTGATTGACCGTCTGTCTGAAAGTAGAGCGGCTGGATGTGCACTTCTTGGAGCCACAGAGCACCCCCTCATGGCCACGTCGAAGTCCAGAGTTCAGGGGCAGCGAAATGTACGGTGGCCACTTGTAACCATGCTGGGAGACGTCCATTTGAATCGCTCCCCACGGGCTCCACCTGTGTCGGTGCTCCATAACACAGCCATGCAGCAGCCACAAACACACACACACACACACACACACACACCGCCATTGCCATGCTCATCTGAAAACACCCGTTGTCATGTGAAAACCCATGGTAAGACTTATGAAGAGGTTCTGCAAATTCCCATTTCTACTCAACCAGCAACAGACAATAATTCACTCCAAACTTTCCTGTATGTGCTTCTTCTCCTTGTCAGGTACTTCAATGACTAATTTATTAAAGCCTATTATTTTGTGCTTTAGATTCCACTTCGCATGTCACCTAAATATATTGTATTTACTGTATTAATTATACAGGCTTCTGTGCTACCTGTCATAGCCCTATGGCGCCTTCCCCCTTTCATTTAAGACAAAATAAAGAGCACTCTTCTTTGTCCCCATTTTCTTGCTGTCATGGGGAAACGGTAGCAAAGTGAGGTGGCAAGTGGTTTTCTGAGCGAAAGGTGGTCTGACTTTCGGCTTGCAAATCATCAAAATGGTTTGTCCACAATCCTATGTCAAACCTAGCCCACACACTGGCCGTTTTTAGAAGAGATGCAATCATACAGGTCCGCCCATGACCCACACATCCAAATGCCTGTCTGAAGAGTGTGGGGGGGGGGTGGGGGGGGGGCTCCTGCCACCCACAGGATATCGGAGAAAAAGCTGGAGTGCCCCGTGCGGGGAAAGGAAAGAAAATGCATGGGGAGAGATGCCCACGGATCCCCTGCCCACATGAACTGGGGCAATCACCCATGCCATCGGACAGGTCCCTGGCCGGCCACTTCCCCGATCCTGCCCAAAGCCCTGCTGGGAACTCTCTGGGGAGCTCTGAAAGGACGTGAACGAAATACAACACTGCGTTGGCTCAAAGCACAACAAACCCCCCCTCACAACACACAAGAGAAGAGCCAACACCATGAAGGACAGCTGCTCAGACAGCGGCTTCCTGCATGCCCCCACCCCCCACCTACTCCCAGTATGCACCTCCATTGTAGCCTGGGACTGCCAGCAGCTGCACCGGCTCCCGGGCAGGAAGAGGTTACTGCCTGCTGCAGCTTCATGTTTCTACGGTGTCTGCAGCTGTGCATCATAGCAGAGGGCAAGCAGTCGGGTGGGGCTTGGAGTGGGGAGCATTGCCGGTGGCGGGAGGGGGAAACGATGGCCATGCAGAGAGCCACCAGTTAGAATCCCTCCCCATGCACTCCACCTGAGCGGGCGCTCCGTGGCAGTTCCACGCAGCTGACATGGCCAACCACACACACACACACACACACCCATGCCGTGCTCATTTAAAAATGGCCAGGGATGAAACTGGAAGTAAATCATGCCCCCTAATGGACCTCTGCATATGTCCAAAGTGGCAGGAGGAGCTGACGTATGTAGAGCCATTACACTGGATCTTTATCATATTTAACCTTATGTTAAAGCTGGAATTCTCAATGTGGGGGGAGAGAAAAGGAGAGGCTTAGGTGAGCCATGACAAGAACGATTTTAGACACAGGTGACAACCATTAGGTAACTGCCTAGGGTCCCGTGACCAAAGAGATCTCATGTCTGCTCTTAAAGAATTTTTTTAAAACAAAAAACCCACACACACCGAGCTATGTCATCACCCCTCACACTCACTAGTGTGGAGGCTTATTCTTTTCCCCCTGCTGATTGCAGGGAGCTAAGAGAGGAACACCTCACCCTTTTTTGTAAGGCCCTTCACTGAACCATCACTGTAGCTCATCTCCAGAGAAGGAAGAGAAAGAGGAGGGGATTACCACCTGGCCAGTGAGAGGTGAGCTTAGTTCCATTAAGTCTCTTCCCCTCCCATCCAAGAATAATATCAAATTTCAGCTCCAGCAGCTTGAGCTGGGCTGGTTGTGTGTTGCAGGGATCCGCTACTAGTGAAGCTGACGATAAAACATCACAGACCATTTGAAAAGTTTTGTCCTGGGCCATGTACAAACTAAAGCCACCACTCGTCATGACAACCCTTCCCTTTCCCCCATACACTATTCCTCCATAAGGTTATAAGGAGTTGCCTAACTGAGTCAGGCCAGTGGTCCATCTTAGTCCAGAATTGTCACAACCTGACACAGCAGCAGGGTTTCAAAACCCAGGCGTGCTACCCAAGACCCTCCAGGATCCCCAGCAGAGGCCTCACCCAGACGTGTACCAGAGATCCCAAATCGGAGATGCTGGGGATCGAGCTTGGGAACTTATACATGCAAAGCATGTGTTCTACCACCTTAGCCACAGCCCGCCCAATGGAATAAAATGGCCTACCTCATACCTTCGGACTTTAAGAAAATTGCACTCGCCAGGTCTCGGGGTACATATGACCCCTATGGGAAAAACCCATTATAGGTGGGGTCTATTTTATCCCCAAAACATAGTCTGTGTCCCACACCTTCAAACTAAGCCCTGGGAGCGTGCGCGTGCACGCACGCACGCACGCACTCAAACACACACACACACACATGAAAGAGTCTGTTTTATGGGGATTGTTTTCACTCCCCAAATTCACCCCAAATGTAAATTCTCTCCTGCAAATTACTGGCTCTGCCTTATAGTCAAGCTTTTCTAAGGACAGTGGAGTACACTCAGCACCTCTGCATTTCTTTTGTTGTTGCCTAGGATGCTTCAGGGCTTGTTTGCATTTATTTGTTTGCCTACGATTCTTGTCTCCACAAACTGACCCCAGAAGGGAAACTTAAACCTAGGCTGAAGCAATGAAATCTAACATTCCCTGATTTCTTGTCTCCACAAACTGACCCCAGAAGGGAAACTTAAACCTAGGCTGAAGAAATGAAACCTAACATTACCTGAACAAATGAGAAAAGAAACAGAAAAGGTTTGTGTAAAACCAAATAGGAAAACTCCATTGACACCTTGTGTGCATTTGCACCCTGGCACTTTTTTGGTCATTAGAGACAAACGGTAAAAGATATCTGGCTGAAATCTGAGTATGTTATGGCCAGAGGTACCAGTGACAATGTGCTGCAAGCTCAAAGTTGTAGACCCAATACTTAGCATATTTTCATGGGTTATTTCAACCACAATACAAAGGCACAAAATAATAGCAGTGAAGGGTTGCTGCTGCCAGTCTGAGGTGGCCTTGAGTTCCATGTTCCCTTGCTATCTGAATGGTCCTTGAAAACTGTTTATTTTGGTTTATTTTAAGCTGGGGTCCATTTGACCCCTATTGAAATGCATTGGCTTGGGGTCCATTGGACCCCAATAGGCAAACTCTATGGAAGCCTGGGGTCCATTTGAAAAATGCCACATTTTGTTTATAGGAGACAAACGGTAAGAGGTATTAGGCTGAAATTTTAGTATGTTATGTCCAGAGATGCCGGTGACAATGTCCTAAAAGCTCAAACTTGAAGAGCTACTAATTAACATATTTTAATGGTTTTTTGTGCTCGGTGGGGTCGGTTTGACTCCAAGATCACAGTAAAAGATAATATTTTTAGCACATATGGTTTCAGAGGCAACCTCAAAATGAGAACTGAATCTAAACCAGCACAGTGATACATGCTGAAATCTGCACACAAAAACAAACAAACAAAAAAAGGGGGGGGAGGCCCTGACAAGCCAACACAAACCAAAGAATATTATGTTGTACAATGTCTCAAAAATAAAAAATATATATTATACAAAAATTCCACCAGTAGCTAAGTACAAAAATGTGACTGCACCAACCACCAGTCCCAATTCACAGGGTACTGCAAAGATGATCAAGACCAATATATGAAGTCCAAGTCTGCCAGGGATGATCAAAGCCAATATATAGTCCGACTACGCCTACAAACTCCCAGTGACTAGGCTCGTTTCACACACCTTCCTCAGGACTTAGGCAACAGACCAATGCTTAAACTCGATCATCCAGCAATAGTGGAAAAATCTTCCTTCTCGTTAACTGGAACAGTTCATTCATAATAATCAATCATATAAATAAACAAACTCAAAAATTCCTTATCCACATAAGGAGTTTTTTTAGTTTGTTTATTTATATGATATATTTTGTTATATTTATATGATCTCACGCCTCGACTATTGTAACCTCCTCCTCGCTGGCCTTCCCTGCTCTCACCTTCTCCCCTTATCTCTGTTCAAAACTCTGCTGCCAGGATCATCCACCTAGCCTGTCGCTTTGACCACATGCAGACTCTCCTCTCTCCACTGGCTCCCTCTTCCCGAGCATATTCTGCACAAGCTCCTCGTCTTCACCTACAAAGCCCTTCACAAGCTCGCCCTCCCCAACCTCTCTGCCCTGATCTCCCTCTGAACCCCTGCTCGAGCACTCCACTCCTCCTCCATCCCCTCGCTCACCCTCCCACGCCTCCCCTGCTCCCCCAACCGCCTTCGTCCCTTCTTCCTCCCTGCCCCGCACGCCTGGAACTCCTTCCCTGCCCTCGTCCGCCTTGCCCCCACCCTCCACACCTTCAAGTTCCTCCTTAAAACCCACCTCTTCCGTGTTGCCCTTCTGAACTCCTGCTAAGCACCTGTTATCTGCAAACTCCCAATTTACTGTAACCAAGCCAAGCACGTGTACCTGAGCTCTCACATCCTCATGAATGTTGCATCCCTTGTCTCTCCCTCTGTTTTCCCCTTCCCTGTCTCCCCTCCCCCCGTCTTTAGATTGTAAGCTCTCAAGCAGGGACCGTGTCTATCTTATTCTATGTAAGCGCCAGGTACATCGCTGGTGCTATATAAATGCTAATGCTAATGCTAATAATAAAATAATAATAATAATAATAATGTTTCCACTATTGATGGATGATGGGGTGTAAGCATTGGTCTGCTGCCTCTTGAAAGTCCTGAGGAAGGTGTGCAAAATGAGCCTAGTCACCATGAGCTCATAGACCGTAGTTGGACTATATATTGGCTTTGATCATCCCTGGCAGACGTGGACTTCATATATTGGTCTTGATCATCTTTGCAGTACCCTGTGGATTGGTGCATTCACATTTTTGTATTTATCTACTGATGGATTTTTGAGACATTGTACAGCATAATACGTATAAGGCCCGAGTAGGGATCTGGAACTTCATTCTTTGAAGTCTACACACAACCTGAGGCAATAGCTGGAGGGGAGTGACTTGCCTCATTCACCTCAGCCAATGCCCCATGGAATGGGATTCCGTAGCTATGGAGATCTGGCATTTTTCATAATGCCATGAAACAAGCTCTCAACCTGCAGCTCAGAACTCTCACTTGGGTCTCAAACTAGTGTTGGGGTCATGATCATGTAGTGCTAGAGTTGTAACGGGGCAGTAGATTTATTATTTGCAAGTATTATTCACATCTTGGGCTAGCCCTCTGAATATCTCAATAATGTCTTCAACCAAAATGAGGTATTCTATATCTGTTTTCCTCCATTTTCGTGTGTCTTTCAATTTGGTTATTTAGGTCTTTTTATATTTTCAGCACTACAGTTATATCATTTTTAGAAATTGTCCATGTGCAATAGTGCTAATATTGCCAGAATGATATAACCAAAATACCAAGGACTGGAAAAAACACCACAAACTAACCGAAATGGATACCCGGTGGAATGAAAATTGGTAACAGCTGTTCCCCATTTCACCATGTTTGGTTCAGGCAGAGTAAATTTGACAGGTTTGCTTGGTTTGGCAATACTGATTTCACCACTACATATTGTTAAATAGGAAGGGCCAGACATAGGGCTGAAACCAGAATTCCGCCCCATTTCTGTTTTTGACAAACCTGGGTGTTTCGATTGGTCTGGCTGAAATTCGGATTGGATGGAATTGCAATTGGAATTCCAATCGGATTGGGTCAAAATAAAATCCTGTCATTCTGCACATGGACAAAATGGGCGCTTTCCAACACTGAAATGGCAGCCACCATTTTGGTGTAGCGCCGGGGCCATTTTATTTTGCAAATAAATCAATCAGAATTCCAATCAAGAAGTTATTTTTATAGGAATTCTGACCAAAATTTTCACAGCCATTCTGTTTTCATGGAACTTTTCCACAGAAACCGAATGGCTGTTTTTGAACTAGCCTTATTAGAGGAGAGGTACTCCTGAAGCATTCCTGCTATGCAATGACAGGGACTGAGAGGTAGCCCCAGTGTGGAAATAGGGTCTAAGGTATCAAAAAAGTCAGGCAGCCCTCAAGTAAGAAAATTCCCTAATAACCTGTCCATGCTTACTTTCCGGTGTGGGGGAAGTGAGTTGAAGATAAAAAAGAATCTGCTCCCTAAACTTTAGGTTTTGTACCTTTTCCTCTCCTTGGAAGGGTTCAAGGCCACTACAGTGAAGCGTGCATGCTTCTAAAGAAGTCACCACAGGGTTAATTAGGAACTCCAATGCAAAAAGCAAAACTATTTCATCCGCTGTTTCCTGCACCGCTATGAACTTAGCATTTCTTGAGAGCATTAAATTAACATTTAAGAATAAAAAATGTGTTTGCTTATCCAACTGATCAAAATGAGTACAAGAACTCTGTGTGCCTATATGTTCAACTTGGGAATAAAAATTAAAGAGATTCAATATTTACTCAATAATTTATGGAAACGCAACTCAGAAATCCAATATTAGTTCCCAATTAAAATTGTCTTCCATTTCACTGAAACACATTACTAGTATGTGAACTTACTGTACCCAAACAGTCTCCATTGCCCCAACATCCGGCCTTGACTCACCTGCCCTTTACACTCTAAGGTATATCACTCATTGGCTTTAAAAAGGTGCAGGATCAGGGCCTATCAACTTACGCTGGTTAAAAACGTCTATGAAATTCAATGGTAATTAGAGCCGAGTGAATATTTTACAATGAATCATTTATTTGATAGCGTTTGCCTCGGTTTTTCCTCTATGGATGCAGAAAACTGAAGCTATCCAAATGCTCAGTCTCTAGCTCAGCAGCTTCAGGCGCCTTAAGGAGACTGTGGAGCAGCCTCTGCTCAAAAAACCCATCTCTTGACGTTAACTCCCCAGCCGGCTATTGGCCAGTCTCTAAAAAGGGAAGTTTAGAGACTGGCCAATAGTTTAGAGACTGACCAATAGCCGACTGGGGAGTTAACGTCAAGAGATGGGTTTTTTGAGCAGAGGCTGCTCCACAGTCTCCTTAAGGCACCTTGGCACTCTGCCCTCCTGAAAGGAGGCATTGACCACCCTCACCAACAACCACCCCCATCCTTAACTGGCCAGGATGGGCACAGGTCCAGTTCACAAGATGTTGCTCTAACAACCCCAAGCACATCAACGGCATCAGAGGACGATATACACTGAAATCAATCCCAGGAAACCAGACAAGAAAGGGCATCCATAACTGCTGAGTCCACCACTGCGCTAAGTGCGGTGTCAAAACCATGGTGAATAGATTTTCTCCGCAAAGTAATCAATAAACATGTCACAGCAAGCACTGGAAGAATCCAGTTCCAGGTGGGACAGACTGGATCGACCAGCCTCTTCATCACCTGGAAAAGCTCAGCTGGACACAATTTTACAGATGCTATGATAGCAGCAAAGAAACACTTCTTTGCTGGCCACACAGCCATGGCATAGGCTCTTTAACTCTATTTAACAATCTGTTGTCTTCAGTAGGAGTATGACACCACTGTCACTCTAACCACCTCCCCTCCTGCTTCAACTGATGTAGGTCCTCCGTGGACCACAGGGCTCTGCGTCGTTGATGCCTGGGAAACAGGACACTTGGGAGCTGTTCTGTCGATGGCCGCCTCACTCATGGATGCTACTCAGATATGCAAAGGTCTAACCAAAAATGCAAATAATGCACAAGAATAACAAATTCATTATTCATTTTGGCTCCAGTAAATAAGCCGCATTGTACAAACTATTAAAGGGCAAATTTTGTACAACTCAGTACAAATACTCTAGTACAAAACAAGTTTATGCAAGCATTAGATTTTAACAAAACTTAGGAGTTTGGGTTGCCTCCTATGACATAGGGTAACAAACCCTATGTCACAGGGTTCCCTCCTGTGACATAGTAGGTAATATAGGGTTCCCCTCCTGTGCGATAGATTTTCCATGCAGTTTTCTTGCCTATAGGAGCCTTGATCCTACATCCTATCCACTTCTTTTCCAACACTCTACCAGGAGAGTTACCAAAGCAAGTGCTAGCTGCTGTTATCTACTTTGGTCATGGGAATGGGCACTTTATATTTGTATAAAGAGTTTACAGTCAGTGCTTTGAAAGGGCCCTTCTGGTGCAGGTCAGCGTTGGGACAGCTGTGCCAAGGCTCCTAGGTTCTATGTTGCCCTCGCCTTCCCCAAGCCCCCTTCTAAAATCTGGCTTACAAAATAAGTAGGCATTTATTTACACACACACACAGTTCCACACCCCACACCCCCATTTTAAATCCCAAACTGGTACTCATTGGATAAAATGGAAGCAGTGCCTATTACTCAACCCGCAAATGGCGTATCAAGTAGTGCATAGTGCATATTTGATGAGTAGACCCGTTTTGGAGGGTCCCCATTTCGGCTCCATTCCCAGCTTTATAATGAGGAAAGAATTGCTCTTTCTTCGGAGATTTTTAAGAAGGGTATTAAATAGGATGGGGATTTTGTCGTGACTCTTGGTCCCTACAAACCCACTACTGCGTGGCTATTGACCTACACAGTGCCTACCCCAAGCAACACTTCGTACTTTAACTCCAGATAAGATACAGGTACGCCAGAGGGAGTCATTTAAATAATTTTACGGGGCTTATGATCAAGGTAGCACATCTGCTGTTTATTTAAGTTAGTAGAAATCTCAGGTATGGCTGAAAGTTCATTCTTGGTTGTTTTGGTGTTGTTTTCCAGTCTCATAGAGAACTCCGGTTCTCGGTTCATTCTGGGAACTGAGAATGAACCAAGAAACCGGCAGTGTCTCTCGGCTTAATTCTCAATGAGAACGAAAAAATAAAAATAAATAAAATCACTACGTAACTGAAAAATGACCATCGCGCCCTTCTGTACATGGTGAAGTGACAACTGAGAATTCGTACCAGGACCAAGATCTTGAGGAGATCTCAGTCCCGGTTCTTGGCTTCTCAGTATTTCTTCTGAGAAGCTAAAATGCTTCTTGTTTCAGTGAAGACCCTAATGTTTTGGAAGACCCTAATCTCATGGTCTTCCTGGCTCCATCTCTGCACCTATTTCTCATCAATGGTTTAAGATCCCTCCTCTATCATCATCCAGCAGCCTCAAGTTTGCAAACTATCCTTGTCCGTATGTCCCTCACCGCTCACACATCTATCCTTCTTTAGGTCGGACTACTCTATAGATCTGAAACCAACAGAGGGTTTTGTACTCACGGATACTGTTCACATTTTTGGATAGTCCTCCAAGTATCTTATTATCTGCAACTGCAATGGATATTCACATTTCTGTTCTGTCTACGTGCATGCAAATTGCACGCAGACCACACGGGGCATGGGAATGACCCCATTATGTCTTAAACTCTGGGTACTAATGTGCTTTCTCTCCTGGTGCTATTATAGCTGAACATTTTTGTAAAAACTAGAAATGGGAAATCAGAGACAACAAAAACTAAATAATTACTGAACCTGATTCATACCTGATTCATACTTGTGTATGTCAGGAGTAATTGCTCAAAAAGTTTCTCTAAATGAGACAGTAGTTGCAGGGTTTTATCGTGATTTAGTCAAAGCAGTGCAAAAAGGGCAAGACCCAACTGAGACATTCCTCTTTTAGTGTGAAAGTAACCAGGATGCATTCTGAGAGGATGAAAACACCCTGTAAATCCTCACAGCGGTATTTCCGCATTGCCATCAGTGAGTTCACTACATGGCAATATTTTTCATGACATCTACAGATCTACCAGATGGTATCATCCTGGCAAGTCATGGCACATGCAAGAAATCTGGGGTGCCTCAACTGCAGATTGTCCCGTAGGCCAATGGGACACACACACACAAACACAAACACACACACACATAAAACGGCGGGGTGGGACAAGAAAGCCATATAGATCCTGCCAGTGTCTGTCTAACCCAATGACCCATTCTCTCCTTCTCTATATAATAAAATAAATAATAATAATAATAATAATAATTTCTGTAGCATCACCACCACCACCAGCACATGTCACTGGGAGCGCTTCACAAAATACAATAAAACAGACTAGAATTCATTTACAATCCAGTTAAAACCAGTTTAAAGGGGAGAAGGAAAGGTAAAATTACAATCACGGGAACCAGTGGTGGATCCTTTAAAAGCACCTGGATAATGAACCAGTCTTCAGCTGCTTTTTGGAGGTGAGGGAGGGAAGAACTGAGACGGATATCTGCTCCTCTTGCTCCCCTGAATTACATCAGCCTCTCCCTCCTCACTGCGCTCAACCCTGCTCAGCCCCCGCCCTCCCTGCCCAGCAGGTTGAAAGGAGCTGCTGCCGTCTATCGGCTGAGAGTCCCTCCCTGACACAGACCCGCCCCCAAATCATTCTGCTGTAACCTTGATTAAGCAGCCACAGAAACTAAAGCAGCCAGAGCTCCAGCAGTCTCTCTCTCGGAATAGAGGTCAGTGTCACAATCAAGGACGTAGAGGGTGCTAGCTCTCTCAACCAGCATACTTCAGGCATTGAGTCACATTAATAGCAGCTATTGAGGAACCATATTGATCCAGTTTTAAACAGAGATGTGCCCAGAAATGTGATCTGTGCTCTGGGCGTCCCCCATCTCTTATCCAGCAGGATCAAGTCCCATACACGCACTGTATCAGCTTGAGAGAACCGGCTTTGTTTGTCTAATCTCAGACTCGTGGCTTTGTTTGTCTCATCTATGTACAGGAGTGATATGTGCCCATGCACTCAAAGTTAATTCATGCAGAAGCCCTTCCGCTTGCTATATGTCTTCAGAACATAGGGACAACAATTAAATGGCACTAATCAGGCTTACGCTACAGCTAGCATCACAGTGCAAAAACAAATATCATTTTCACTCACGGGCTCCCGTTATATTCATGTGCAGATTTTAATTAACAGTAATTTCGCTATCTCTGAGATTCCTCCTCTGTTTTACAAATGATGCCCTTTTGATGAGGGCTTCAGTTCAAATTACTGGCTAATCAACTTCAGACTGAGAGCAGAATGCTAAGTTAATTGGCAATAAAACTAAAATGAGCATTTTGGCAAAAAAAATTTTTTATAAATGAGCTTCATCCAAAATTATTGGCTAATTGTTAAGGAATAAGACTAGCACTCATTTAGGGTAAGCAAACGAACAGTTTCTCTGTTGCTAATGTACTAAGTATCTTAATTCGGCCAACTGCTACCAGTCTGCATTGGTCAATGTGTATGTGGGACTTTGAATCATCAAAGAGTAGAGGTTGAAAGAATCCTCAGTGGTCCAACTTGATCACCTTGGTTTGACTGTTTACCTAGACAGCAGCTCCGCCAGAGGTGTCCTGAGCTTCCTTCTTGCAACCTCTTCCTGACCCTAATACTTTTGCTAATTCTATCAAGTGAGCTGTGTACACATTTGAATGGAATTCCTTGAGCAGTGTGCTTTGCCAATAAGAAGAGTTCTAGATTTTATCTGTTTTATACTCATCTACCTTACAAGTCAGTGACTATTTTGTAGATTGAGATAGATCCATTCAAACTCTTAGTGTGGACAGAGTAACTCAACTTTAAATTCTATTGAATTAATCCAGGTCAGCTATAATTGCATATTTCTTGATAGTTGGGAATCTTCCCTTAAAGCTCTAAGTCTTAGTCATAACACATGGAATTGTGAATCTCAGTTTCTAATTAAACTCATCGTTGCAGAGAAACTCATCGTTGCAGAGAATCTCATCATTGCAGAGAAATGACTGAAAATGGGACCAAAGTATAATCTGACAAATCAAAATCCATCACAATCCCATCAGGCTGGCGTGATCAAGGTTTAGCCGTTTCCATGGTCTCTAGTCCACAAAGGAGATATGTGCCCAGTTTTAAACAGAGATGTTCCCAGAAAAGTGATCCATGCTCTGAAGATCCCCCATGTCTTATCTCCCTTTGATAGATTGATCTATTAGTCCAACTATACATCTATCTCTGACCACCTTTGACTTCCCATTCTAATTGGTCAGGTACCTATTCTTAGGTGGGTGGACTGGAAGCAGCTCTTCAGTGTCTGAACAAGCAGAACTCAGCCATGGAAGAAAATTCAGATTAGCATTACTGTTGGCTGCTTTGGAGGTTCCAGTAACTAAGGGTGTCTTTAGACATATCGCCAACTGTGTCTGAATGCGTGTTTTGAACTTGATGTGAACACAGGTTTGGCCCTGTGTTCACCATGTGGTTCTGATTAGACAACACAGCCCATCTTGGGTGTTTTGCTCACCATCCGATCTCAGCATGCAAGCACTGCCGCCTCATTCCCTGTGTTGTACCTGCTAACATGCCACATGATATCATTAGACACAACGTTGGCCATGTGTTCAGTCAAACCAAGCAATTGTCCTTGTGATGCAATGGTGTTCACATCATGTGTTCAATGAGTGGCCAAATTGGTGTTGGGACTGTTATGGTGCTTACACACCTGTCTCTTATACACATCTAGATGTGTATAAGAGACAGGGCAGATAATTTAATTCCCTTTCACTGGAAGTGACAAACAAAAAATGTCAATTTTCTGTTTGAAAAAGAAGGATAAAAAAGACTGTCGTTGAGATGCAGGGAAAGGCCTGGACTGGATACAATTTAGGATGTTCATCTTTCCCCAATTAATTCTAAACTCATTTCTTGTGGGTTTGTAAAAGGGACCAGAAAGAATAAAAGACAATGGATGTCTGAGACGTCAGCCATCACTGAAAACTGAAAATTACTATCAGTCAGTAGCCAAATTGCTATATTTTGACAAGCTGCTGAAATGATTTGCTAAAGAGGTCTGGCTGAGAATACTGGCTTTACGAGACAACACTGCATACCTTATGTGATGGATTTAGTATTGGCGCTACCTGTATGTTCAGACGATTGAATGCTTTGCCTTTGTGATAGCTACTATAGTCGCACCAAAATGAAAGGAAAGACCTGCCTAATTTAATAAAAGAAAGTTATTGTCACGCAGTAGACTAACATGGCGACTTTAAGGGAGTAGGTATAAAACTGAAGCGTAAAATCCTTCCTATAATCTCGGGCTATTACCAGTCAATGTTCATCATGCAACGAAGTGTAACAGTTGAATACAATTCTGCTGAACTAATCTTTGATGGATGTGGCATACAATAGCTGTTTTTCTGAAGTGCGTTATAAATATTAATGGTATTGATAGAGCCTCTCAAAATTTGTCATGTCACTTGCTTTCATAGAAACCTCTTCAAATACAATCATTTCCCCCCCCCCCCCCACCATTCCAGTGATTACAAACTCTAGTTTGCATGGTTACTTGTTACCATTCTTTCTTTTTTCTTTTCAAGAATCAAGATGGCAAGAAACGTCTACCTGCAGAGAGATCAAGATCTTAGGGTTTAAATAAGGAGGAGCACTGAGCACTCCCAGAATGCTCTACCTCAGCTTTGCAAATGTTCATAAGATCGCTTTTACTTTGGACCAGCTGTGATTAAGTGGTTTCTGCCTAGGCCGACACCGCTCAAAATCTCCATAAGAAACCTTTTTAAATGTTATACTCCCACTAGGAAAAGTCATAATTTATTAGCCATGTGTTATGGCCATTGTCATTACACGATAAAAACATTTGTGCCCAGATAATAACATTTAAAGGTACTAAGAATTACATTAGTGTCACAGAGGTGCCCTGAGAGTCACTCAGGGTTATGGGGAATGTAGCTCACCCCTGTAATACAAACCTGAAGTGCCTGCTGCCCCTCAATACAAACATGGAGTAACTCCAATTTAATATCTGCCCTCCACACATTCAACATAAAGTCTTTCTCAAAGTCCATGTAAGCAGAAACAACTCTGGTCCTGGTGCTCTCAATCCTGGGTCTGGCCTAGTCCGTCTCGCAAGCCTCCTACTCTAGTACTTCCAGTACCCGGCTTCCTCAGCCTTCTCTGGGCTTGACCTTGCTCTGGTTAGTCTCCTTGGGAAGGTCTGCTCCCTTCAGCAGCCTCCTTGCTATTGACTCCTCTTCAGTTCTTTCTCTATTACATACACCCGGGAGTGGGTGTCTCTAAGTCTTTTAAGCACTTACGTAGCTCCATTCTGCCACAAATTAGCTACTATGAAAGCAAGATCAGTCTGCCACAAATGCTCTGCTATGGACACACAAAATGGTAAACAACACATCTCTCAGAAGCCTTTCTTAGACTGAGTCATGAATAGAAGGGATGCAGGAGTGCTCCAGGGAGTATCCACCTGCACCAGTGAAGTTACCTAACCAGGGAGTCTATTAAAATCAAGTTATTCACTATCTAAAGGTGACGATGCAAACCAGACAGTCTCTCTGTCACAGTAGGAAAGGAACTGGAATGGGTCTCAGAGAGAGGTGAAACAGGTACCCAATTTATTACCCAGGGATAACGCCCACAATTTTGAATGCTGTGTCGTACACCCGGTCCAGTACACGAATAATGATGAGGTACCCGATTACCTGAAATACTAGTTTTCACCATTACTGAAGTATCGATGTATGGGTAAATAACAAAAATCGGGGTGGTAACTCAAAAAATTGGTACCAAAAGTTGGTAAATTGGGACTCTGGGTAACCTGTCAACCTCTATTTGGGTACTGATAGCACCTGATGTTGGCAGCTCAAACTGACTGCCACAAATTCAGGTATACCCATTTTCGCATGTACTCATTACAGCTCTAATCCCAGGAGCACAACTAAACGAGTCTAATAGGGGTGTGCACCAGGCCCCCCGTGTCATTTTCGTTGTGGAATGTCGCAGTGGTAGCTATTTCCTCCGGAAACAGCGATTCCGCAATTAGTGGTACAGCGTGGCAGAGGCTTTCATTCCGCTAGTTTCATTCCGCTACTTCCGCAGTTCCACTAATTTCATTCCACTACTTCCACAGGCTTTGCAAAATAGCGGAAACATGACATTTTCGCTACTTCTGCCATTCCGCCAGCGCCACAAAATAGCGGAACAGCCATTTTCCGACAGTTTCCGCAATTTTTCCACAATTCCGCATTCTCCAATTAGCGGAATGTCCGCAGAAAAGACACAGTGTGGCACGGACAATTCCGAAATGGCAGAATGGAACTGTGGCGCGGTAACAGCTGCTGCCACATCAGCCCTAATGTGCTCCTGAGACTTCTCAACTTCATGACTGTCTCCCCCTTTGTTCCCCTCTCCCTTGTCTCCCCTAGACTGTAAGCCCATTGAGGTAGGGAACTGCCTCTAATCAATGATTGTACAGTGGCAGTACATTGGTGGTGCTATATAAATACAAAATAATAGTAACTGAAGCTCAAACTCAGACTGAACATAGACCTGAAGGTTCCAACGTATTCCTTGAGCTGGGTTTCACCATCGCCCTCTTTGGTGGTGATGGAGGCCAGAGCCAGAAGAATTGTAGTTATCCTGATAGGGTTGCTCTTGTGGGTTTGGATCAGGCAGAAGCACTGCGTACACAAGATCTCACAAAGAAGGCTTTGCAGTGGAAACAGATTTGGATAGTTTTTGATCCAAAGCCTTTTCACGATAAGTGAAACTCTCCCTGGCAAGAGGGCCACTGTCAGCCAATGATCGCAAACAACTAGATGCAGGGTTCCTCTTAATCTGTTACAGCTCATGGCTTCATTTCCCTAAGATGTACTAACCGGAGTGGAACAGAATACTCTGGGGCCATTATGGCCATACTGGGAAATCTACCCTCAGTAACAGCCCTTATTGCGACTTTTAAAAAATGCCTAATTTTTTCCTCCTTTATTCCTGAGTTTTGGATTCATATAAGCCATGGAAGTATAAGCCCTTTGGTCATTTCTGGGCAAAGGTACCCAGCAGACCAGCGGTAGAAAACAGCAAAGAAACCTTTCCCCTTCCCTGGGCCACTCTGAAAATCAGTACAATACCCATGGGCTGGATAGAATTGGAGGCGAGGGCATTTAAGGGATGCACACAGGATAGAAGGAAAGGATCCATATCATGGATCTATGCCATTGATTCACACCCTAGCCTCAAGTGCATGCCTCACTGCTGCTTCCTTCTACTGATCTCACTCTTTCCACGCTTGAGGTTAGTGATTAGATTGATGAATGAGTTCCAGGAAGTAGAACACGGCCAAATAAGATTTTAGAAAGCCACAGGCCATTTTTGACATATGGCTTCAGGCTCCCTACTCCTACAACCATAGACGAAGTCATCGAGACAGTGCACTACAGTCCAAATGGTGGCCCACAGTCCAGACTCAGCATAGGAAATTGAGGAGGTGGCCAAGAAATTGGACAGCTGTGGAGTACTGCTTGGGGCTTTGTCCCTCTAAAATGCAAGAATTTCACTCTTTCAATTTGCGCAACCATTTGAAGTTGCACATGCAAGAGGAAAATTGATGTGTACCACTGTATGTTGGCTGTTCTTGGAGACGGGGTTTCCCACCCGACTACCCAGTAACCATGTTAAACCTCAAGCGAGCTGTACATTCTGCGTTCTTACACACCCTACCCTAAAACAAACAAAGTATTGTCTTCAGCTATTTAACTTTCAGTTTGAGTTATAGAAATAGGCCTCACTAAAGACCATTCATCCTGGGTGTTCCAGTCAGCGTGTTTGCCAGCAGAGACTGGGGATGCTATTATTCAATCTCCCATTTAAAAGAAATCTTACTGGAGTATATATGGCTCTCTGTGGTTCTAAGTGATTCACAACATTAGTCAACCATTAGTCAACCAAAAGCGTACACTTTTTTAGAGAGGAAACAAGATTTTGGAAGACACAGATTAAAGACTTGAGGCGTATACAAAAAAAAAATCCAAAATGTTTTGGGCCTGGGGGGAGGGGAGACTCAGTGGACTGGTGAAATATTGATCCATCTGAAAAGCACTTTAAAGATGGGGACGACAAGTTGGGAATTACAATCCTATTACTGTACAGGAAAGGATTTGTAGCGTGTAGACATAAAACACCAGCACCGCCATTCACAATCACACTGTCGTTTCTCTGGAGAATAAGGTAACACTAAATATTCTTTTATTTGGTATAACTATTGTTCTTGGGTCCAAGCTAGCGAACAAAAATAGGCGGTTGTTTTTCGGGGCGGGGGGGGGGTTGCGCGAAACAGTCTCTCTGTCAGTGCTGTTTTTCCCCCACAGCAGAGAACCTCCTGGTTGCCTAGAAACTCTCTGATGTTGTGGAGTGTTTGATTCCCATGGTTAAATAGATAACGTAGTTTAAGCCAGGCCTTTTTACTTCCTTCTACTGATGCTGTCATATGGCTCCCATCAGCAAAATATCTGAACACAAGACTGGATTCCAATTGTGAATGATGCAGAATACTGTTGACTGGCACAACAGGTGAACACACGTGGGTTACAGACTTAGAATTCATCAAGTGAGTTTTTCTTCTATTTCAGGAAACTGAGCATTACACTTTACTTTCATTATAACAGACTGTTTTGGAGCCACGCCATCTTATAAACAAAAATTGTCTTGTACAAAGGATGCTTAAACCTAATGTGTTCGCCTGTGCAGAGCCCTCTCATAGGGACAGAGAAGAAATTAAGAGGATTTTACCTCCATGGAAAAAGTCTTAGAAGGTTTGTATTGTCTAAGAGATAATGAATCAGTAACTGGATGGCAGAGACATTCCTCCCAGCTTGCAGAGTGGCTGCTAGGGATGGATGATCGTGGTTCGGGAGTTCGGCCCGAACTCGACCTGTTCGGACGACCAAACCCGAATTGAACTCAATTCCGAACGTCGAAATGACCAAACAGTTCGGTCAGTTCAGAGTGCGTTCGGGTGAGTTTGTGTAGCAAAAACATGTGACTGGAAGGCAAAATGTGACAGGGAGGGGGAGTCAGCTGAGGAGCAGACTTCCAGGCATCGGGGTGGAAAGGCTTGGAGTAGCAGCCAGCCACCCAATCACCATCCCTTTTCGCCTCAGACCACTGGCTTCGCAGTCTGCAAATGGCCACAGGCTAGGCTGCACGGAGCCAATGGGGCTTGCGGTGAGGCGGGCACAGCAAGAAACAAAACTGATTGCCTCCCCCCTTCCCAACACCTTCTGAGCTAGTCACTGTTCCTGAACAGCAGGCGTTTCAGAAGGCTCCCTCTCTCCCAGCAGTTTTTGTTCCTTCCTATTCCTAATCCATTGCCATCCTCCTCCTATTTCACCCATCCAACCCATTTACCTCCATATTATCATTTATTTAGATTATATTAGATAGATTTAGGTGTTATTTTTTGTTTTTACCCCTCCCTGTGTTCCCTGTGTTCAATCTTCCTTCCTCCCTCCCCCCTCCATTGAATCCTTTCCCTCTCCCTCTTATTCCATCCCTGATTCCCTTCCCCTGTTTTAAGTTTTGGATTTATTTAGAGTAGGATTATTATTAGATTGATTTTCATTTCAGTTTTGTACCCCTCCCTGTGTTCTTTGTGTTTCCCCCTGTGTAATATTGTTTATATAGATAGATAGTTATTAGATAGATAGTTACTAGATAGATATACATAGTAGTTAGCTTAGTTATAGAGATAGATAGAGATACAGTGTGTTTGTAGGACAAGGCCTTTGTAGTTAATTATTAGGCTATTCCATTTAGTTCAATAGGTTTTAGAATAGTTAATAGCAGTTAGATTTTTAGAGATAGATATATATAAAAAAAGAAACAGCCACTCCAGCCCCAGGACCCACCATCAGGGTTCTGGGGCCTACGTTACTGGCAGGGAGGGCTGTGGCCAATATGTATCTAGAAGCTTCCACTCCAGCCCCAGGACCCACCGTCATGGGTCTAGGTCCATCATTCCTTGCACAGAGGCGATGTCATTCCAACGGACCAAGGAACAGCCACTCCAGCCCCAGGACCCGCCATCGGGGTTCTGGGGCCAAGTTAAAGGCAGAGAGGGATGTGGCCAATATGTACCTAGAAGCTGCCACTCTAGCCCCAGGACCCACTGTCATGAGTCTGGGGCCATCATTCCTCGTGCTGAGACAATGTAATTCCGCCGCATCAAGAAACAGAAGCTCTAGCTCCAGGACCCGCCGTCAGAGTTTTGGGGTCAAGTTACTGGCAGGGAGGGCTGTGGCCAATACCTAGAAGCTGCCACCTTAGTCCCAGGAACCACCATCATGGGTCTGGGTCCATCATTCCTCGCACAGAGAGCCATTTTTCCAAAGCATCAAGAAACAGCCACTCTAGCCCCACGACCCGCCACAAGGGTTCTGGGGTCAAGTTACTGGCAGGGAGGGCTGTGGCTCCAAAACCTAGAAGTTGCCACTCTAGCCCCAGGACCACCACCCTCATGGGTCTGGGGTCATCATTTCTCGGACAGAGTGCTTTTTTCCGAACGCCCGAACCGAACCAAACAGGACCGAACCAAACGGCTGAACCCGAACGCAGCGAACGAACCTAACGGGCGAACCGAGCCGGACCGAACCGAACGGCCGAACCCGAACGCAGCGAACGAACCTAACGGGCGAACCGAGCCGGACCGAACCAAACGGCTGAACCCGAACGCAGCGAACGAACCTAACGGGCGAACCGAGCCGGACCGAACCGAACGGCTGAACCCGAACGCAGCGAACGAACCTAACGGGCGAACCGAGCCGGACCGAACCGAACGGCTGAACCCGAACGCAGCGAACGAACCTAACGGGCGAACCGAGCCGGACCGAACCGAACGGCCGAACCCGAACGCAGCGAACGAACCTAACGGGCGAACCGAGCCGGACCGAACCGAACGGCTGAACCCGAACGCAGCGAACGAACCTAACGGGCGAACCGAGCCGGACCGAACCGAACGGCTGAACCCGAACGCAGCGAACGAACCTAACGGGCGAACCGAGCCGGACCGAACCGAACGGCCGAACCCGAACGCAGCGAACGAACCTAACGGGCGAACCGAGCCGGACCGAACCGAACGGCTGAACCCAAACGCAGCGAACGAACCTAACGGGCGAACCGAGCCGGACCGAACCGAATGGCCGAACCCAAACTGCGATCTGTTCACCCATTCCTAGTGACTGCAGTGAGCCATTAACTTAGAGGGGATTCACACGTGTCTTTAAATCGCACAGAAGTCTCGGCGGCATTGTGCAATTTTAAAAAACCCGCACTTCCAGGCTGGTGTGAATGCGCTGAGCGCGCACATTTCCACTTAGCCCGAAAGTTGCTCCGAGCAGCTTTTCAAACCGCACTCCAAACATTCGGGCTAGGTGGAAATGTGCGCGCTCAGCGCATTCACACCAGCCCGGAAGTGCGGGGTTTTTTTTAAATCGCACGATGCCGCCGAGGCAGCTGTGCGATTTAAAGACACGTCTGAATCTGCCCTTAGACAATTCAAGTCTGGTGAGTCTTATCACAAATCTCTAATCTGGCTGCCAATGCTCCCTGTATGTTTGCAGATTGGGAGTCATGCATCCTACCACATTATAATCGAATTTGCATATAACAAAACTTGTTATAACGACACAACTTATTGCTTGACTAACAAACTCATCCAGGTCAGGGTTTCACAACTGATGGGAATCTGCAAGGGATATCCATCGGAACTGGACTTCTACGAGGTAAAACAGCCTCAATGACATGCTTCCAAGTTCTTTGTAGAGTTTTAAGAGCAATTGCTATGCAAAGTCTTGGATAAAAAGATGCGGTGAGTCTCCATCATTATTGTCTCTCAGTGATGTTATGCATCCTATAGGTTTATCTTATATGTAAAAAGAATCATAAAACTGAAAGGAAGGAAGGAAGGAAGGAAGGGTCATCCATCCAATTTGCACCATTTCAAGAGTTGTCAGACCGAATCCATCCCAGATGCCAGTTTGTATCACCTCTTCTTTAAAACCCACAAGAGAGAGAATCAACAGATCCCGTAGGAAGTTGGTTCCAATTGTCCTTAGATTTAATCTAACCCTAGCTTAAACCCATTGCCTCTTGTCCTATCCTCAGTAGCAAGGGAGAACAATTGTTCTCCAGATTGTTTATGGTGATGCTACCAAAATCTGAAAAAAATATTTTACCCCATCCTTCCCAGACTTATGAAACACATAAAAACAAATAAAAGCAACAAATTGCCCACACCCACCGACCTTCGCCCTAACCCCTCCACCCAATCCCACTCCACCCTGTCCCTGCCTGGGAAACGCCTGGCCAAACAAAAAGATCTTACATCTCTTCTGGTGGATGAGCAGGCTTGGGCTTACGCGGACCTCCCCCCCTCCCAAGGGTGGAAGTTCCATAATTGTGGGGCAGCCAAAAACGCCTCTCTAAGTGCCCTTGTAGAAACCTCATGGGAAGCTCGTACTGGCAAGAGGGTGCCCTCGGCTGATCTCAGAGGCAGTGACGGAACGTAAAAGAAGAGACCGTCTTTCAGATACCCGGGACCCAAGCAGTCTAGGGTTTTATAGGTCAAAACCAGCACCTAGAATCATGCATGGAAAGTTACTGGCAGTCAGTGCAGGTTCTGGAACACGAGTAGAACATACTCCCAGCAACACCTCCCCACCCCCAAGCTGCTTAATCCTCTCCTCATGTGACTGGCATTATAAGTTCTCTTTTTATCATTGCAAATTTCACATGGAGTCTGAGAAACAAGCAAATTTCATCAGTTTCTGTATTCTGACTTGTTAGCTGCCAGAGGAAGGGCCCCTGTGTGGGCCAAAAGTTGCATATTCCCTGCAACGGTAGTTGCTCCAATAAAAGATTTCATTTGAATTACTTTCCCTCCATCTCTTATATTTTGAAGCAACGTGGCAACTATCCTCTCTCTCTCATTCATCATCAACAGAAACAGAGTGGCAGTCTTTGAATTATACGTGCTGCTGGACATCTGATCCAAAGCATTCTGCCAGTACAGACTCCCCTTGTGTGAACTGAGCTTGTGCCAGTAGTGTACTTTGAAGAGCAGAGCCTAAAATAGATATCTAACTAAAATCAGCTGTATCGTGATCTATCAGACATTCTGGGTGACCCAGCAACAGCAGGAACGGCTTATATGAAAAATTGTCTTCTTAACTTAGAAGACTTGATCTTGAAAATGAGTACTCCTGATATTCACACACCCACCCCTTATTTTATTTTAAATGTTATGTTGAAAGGAAGTTATTTTACTGGTTAACAATCCGTAATTCAACAAAAGCTTTCTTCTTTGATCTGAGCTGAGGAAAAAAAAAAAAGCCATGTTAAAAGTGTTTCTGACATTCCCCTTCTCTACTGTGCTTTGTTATTTCATTAGCAATGAAGAAAATGAATGGCCTTCCCATTTTGGGGAAGTTGGCTGCACATGTTAATCTGCATGCCAGATGTTGAAAGAATCAATTATTAGAGACACTTACTGCCAAAAAGGAAACAAAATAGGTTTCCCAAGAGCAAAGCCACTGACACTTTCATCTGGTGCTCAATGCATCATCATGTCATGTTTGACCAAACATTTGGTATTAAAGTCTAGACTTATTGTCTTAAAAAAACCTTCTTCCACAGTATTCACAGCCCAGGTAATTCTGGAAATATAAATAAACTCGTCTCATTTCAGATTTTCCACTGAATACGCATCTCACAGTTTGGGTGTATTTTACCTGGCACTAAAAATTGCCACTGAAAGATGAATGTGATGTTAGACTTCCATTTCCGAAACCTGAAAGGGCAGGACTTACATTTAAATATACAGTTCGGTCTTGCTGGGTTCAACAGGACTTGAAAGACTTGTCTAAATTTAGCCCTTGCTTAAGTGCTGTCTAGGGATGTGCGAACGCGGTTCGGAAGTTCGGACCGAACTCGACTAGTTCGGTCGACCGAACCGAACTTGATTTTTGAACCAAACCGAATTTCCGAACTCAGTTCTGTTCACACATCTCTAGTGCTGTCTTACCTAGGAACTCTTTCCTTACTTGGGGCCTGTGGAACCTATGCAGCAATGCTACTGTATCAAATTTTCCATTAACCACATTGGTCGTGAGCCTCACCCCATCAATGAGAATTTTGCAATTGGTTTCAACAGTTTCATGGTTGTAGCCATTGACAAATGTCCCTGTGTTTAATAGACTAATGCAACAACCCTCCACCATTGAAGTCAACAGTGCCCTATCTTACACTGCCATATGCAGTGCATGTAAAGGTGTGAGCACGCACGTGTGCAAAGTGTGAATAATGCATGCGCACGTATTGTACGTATACACCCCTGGGTGTGCTGCATGCACAATTGCAGGAATTACGCAGATTGGGTGTTTTGCCATTGACTTTAAAGCAGAAGATTGCTCCCTAAGTATCTATGCACAATTTTAACTGGTAAATAAGTATTTACATTCCCAAACCTTTCAGACTGTGGGGAATGAATTTATTCCTTGAATCGTAAAACCCAGCTTTTTCTAAGTGAAACTCTGTTTTAGTTAAAGAGATGTTAAGCATTCCTTAAAGTCTGAAATATTTTTTAAAGCACTTGAGAAGGGAATCAGAAAAGTGACATTCATTCATTCATTCATTCATTCATTCATTCATTCATTAAAAGTTCTACCCCACCCTTCCCCTAAGGTTCAAGGCAAGTTAACCATCATTAAAACACACGAAATATAATACACCCTCGCCCCGACACGCACCATCCCAACCCCTATTCCCACCTGCCAAATGCTTTGCCAAAAAGAAAGGTTCTATACCGCCTCCTGAATATGCTCAGACTCGGGTTTGGACAGACCTCTGGAGGGGAAGAGAGTTCCGCAATACTGGGGCAGCAATTGAGAATGCATCTCTATCGGCTCTTGTCATAGAAAACAAGGTTGGAAGGTGGTACCCACCAGAGAACACTCCTGGCTGACCACAGGGTTCTCAGCGGAAGGCGGGCTTCCAGATGTGCGCAGTCCAACCCGTATCATGTAAATCATTCAAGAACAGGTAAAAAGCGGAAGGAATGGCTTCATTACCATGTAAATTTAATTCTTACCAAACAGGATTTATTCATGACTAGACGTGACTAGTTAGTTATTTGTCAGTTCTGTGTTGTGATCATATCTAGTACTCTGTCAAGTGCCAGGCGTTATTTAGGGAGGAAGAAGAAAAAAATAAAGTAACTTGGGAAGATTTTTTTTTTAAAGCTACCTGTTTTGTTGGGCTATTTAGAATGAGCTTATCCAACTCTCTTTAGGTATATAAAGGATTTTTTTTAATGTGGAGTGGTCTGTATATAGGGTGGCCTTGCTGCCTGTTTCTGGGAGAAAACCTAGATGGGGAACGACCCTGTTGAAGTGGGCAGGGGCAAATGGACTGCCACACCCCTTTCTGACATAGCCTGTTATGATTTAATTGTATGTAATATACTATGAGAATTAATATACTGGAACCAATCACCATATTTGAAAATGCATGTAACTATTGTACCAAAGCTCTGAATTATCTGTACTGATCCAGTAGGCAGGATCTCTAGAATTAGCCAGGTAGGCT
>QEPC01002388.1:13375681-13399532 GCA_003113815.1 Sphenodon punctatus | reverse complement strand
CTAGGTAACTGCTGCTGGATCATTACAGACTGGGCTTTATAAATGTGTGAACAACTAAATAAATCTATAACTATGATTTAAGATCCCTTCTATGTGAATCTCTCATATGTGCAAACCAGGGTGTGTGGGTCCCCCGATCCAAAGAGAGCTAATTCCCTAAATCCTAACAAGCCTTGCCCTTTACGGAATGTAATTAATGAATGGCACTCCACGGGGGCGGGGCCATGTCAGAAAGAGGATCGGACAAAGAGGCCGTCTCACCTCCTTTTGGGTGTAACCCTGCCCTTGCAGAGCACAATGACATTGCATCACTCCAAAAGGGGGTGGAACAATGTGAGAAAGGGGGCAGGAAAGTCTACTTTCTGACATGGCTGACCTCAGGAGTCCTGATTCTCTGGATTACTGGGAGCTCTCCTAACCTGGAGAAATGAGGACTTCCCCTGAAGACTGGGTCAAAACCTGAAGTCTTTAGGTGAAAGCCAGAAAAGTGGCAACTGTGTATAAAAACACACCCCACCACCATATATTGCTAAACCATCCTGAAGTCCTGTAGGCAGCAAGCTTGCATCTTTGGTTTTCCTTCCGGTCAGTGGCTCAAACCTTCCCTGAAGGTTTGGTCCAAAAGAGGGTGGAGTCATGTTGAAAAGGGTGAATCAAAGGGACTCTCCGACTCCTTTTTGACATGGCCAGGCCCTCTCAGGGCATTATCCTGTGAGATATTCACAGGGGGTGGCTACTCAGAAAAGGAGCAGGAGTGCTTCTTCATTCTGCCTTTTTCTGGCATGGCCTGGCCTGACTGGAAAAAAGTTCCCCCAGGGAAATCAGGACTTCAGCTAGTGCCCTGAGATGATGAAAGGAAATCCTTACACGTCAGGTCAAACCCAGAAAGATGGCAAGTTAATAGACAAGACACATGGCCATGGCCCATGGGTGTGAATAGGTGTTTGGGTGTTAAAAGGAGGGTGTTAATAGACGTGACAGCAGAGCACCACCATCACAACCCAACACAGGTCAGGAACACGCCAGCGATACAATCCCAACAGGGTCCGCCGGCACAACAAATGTGCTGGCGGCTGGGCCAGTGGGGAGCTGGATGAATGTGCGGCCGGCCGACCCCACCTCTGCACTGCGTCCAGTGCCCACCCATCCCCTGCTATGACCAACAGCCATAGCAGCCAATGACAGCTGCCATGGCATACGGTCATGGTCGACCCAACCCGGGTCACGGCGAGCCATAGCAAACGTTATAGCCCGCTGTGACCCGATAGGGCAGACAACAGCCCAGGCTGTAATTCCAGAGGTCACTGAGATTGTAGCTTGGGTTTGCTGCTGACATGCACGGTAACAATCAGTGGGGGCACTAACTAAATAGGTACTTTTTAATACCCAATCCACCCACTTGATTCAGGTACTGTAGTTTAAACAGCTATAATCATCCTCACAAGTACCAGTTTCAGCTTTAGAGTTCATCTTATTTTTCATGTGTAAGAACATAAGAAGTGCCAAACTGGGTCAGACCAAATGGTTCATCAAACCCAGCATCCTGCCTCTGACAGCGGCCTCTCTCGGTCACTTCGGAGAAGGTCATAATGGAGCGATTCATTCCCTGTTGTTCACTCCCAGCTCCCGACAGTCGGAATTTCTCAGTCTACTTTACTAATTGCCAATAATGGACCTATCATCCAAGAACTTATCCAATCCTTTTTTCAATCCAGCTCTGCTGCTGGCTTTGATTACCTCCTCTGGCAACAAATTCCACAAGTTAATTGTGTTTTGCATGAAAAAATGCTTCCTTTAATTTGCTTTAAATCTGATGCCAGTTAGTTTCACAGAGCGCCCCCTAGTTCTAGTACTAATTGAAGGGTAAACAACAACTCCCTATTTACTTGCTCCACTCCACTCATGATTTTAAAAACTTCTATCATATCCCCTCTCAATCGTGTCTTCTCCAAACTGAAGAGCTCCAACCTATCAAGCCCCCCTCATACAGGAGCTGTTCCATACCAGTGATAATTTTTGTCGCCCTTTTCTATACCTGCAAAAGCCAGGCTCTGTCAAAAGTCAGGCTCTGTTATTTGCAAGAATCTAGCTGTACGGGGCTCTGACAATGTCAAAATGTGCAGCTTATAAAATGTAACAATTGCTAAAATGACTTAGGATACCTTCCCAATGCATAATAATTCGAGATCAGTGGCAAAACCGATGAGCTGATGGGATTTTTTTTGATTTTTTTTTAAGGAGTAAGAACGTTAATCTGGATATCCTGCACACTTCGTATCTGTCTAGATTCCCCCTATAATTGTTAACCTCCCAAAACTCTTCTCAAGGAAAAACCAAGGACACAGTCCTCAAGCTGGTTAGGCACCAGTGCTAACCAGTAGCACCAGAGTGAGTTCCATTAAGTCAATGGGACTCTCAGAGGCACTAAGGGCGAATGGCAATGGGAAATGGCCGAAGGATCACAATGTAAATCTCTCCCCCATATCATGTGCAGCAGGACGGGCTGTCTCCCACTCCACATCTCTTCAGCGATTGTTTATGACGGAAACGTCAACACAGTCTAACTAGCACATCCCCCACCGTTTGTGCCACTCTAAAAAGAACCATAGAACAGAAGCCTCTCTGCGGGTATCGGATTTAAAGGCATAGATGCAAGAACAGCTCAGCTGAGGCCAGCCTGATATTCCCTTTCAGCAGCAGCAGCGGGGCCTGTCGCAGCTGTCATCCAAATCAGTCCTTGACTCAAGTGTAGGCTGTAAGCAATTGTGATCAACCACCTTGCTATTTTCTCGTTTCACGAGGAGCCGCTTCATTACCAAGTCAGCTGGGGACGGCCTGAAATTCCAGCTTGTCTTTTATTTAGCTTTCCACAACGTATAATGTTCCACAGATTCGGTTTAGAATGAGTGAGGTGGGTGTAAAAACAGTCGAGATTCTATCGCTGCCATCACAATACAGAGGAAACTGTTCTAACCAATTCCATTAGGAAATTTCCCTTTATTTTGCCATGCACGACCATGCTTATTGGATGCTTCAGGTGTCAGGGGTGAAAGAAAACTGGGAGAATTATTAATTCAAATTGGGCAGAAGATACTTCTACGTTTGGAGGATTTAGACAGGCAGGGAGACCTAGCCTTGGTGACAGAATTTCACTCGCTAAATAATTACTTTTGTCTAGCCTCGCCCCCCAAGGGGACTTTGGCTTCTTATCTGTGTTCACTGTCTTCTTTTAGGGAAAGATCTCTTTTTTTCACAGCTAGGGTAAAGGCTCTCCCAACAAGGGTGCTGGAAGGACATTTTGCTGCTATCCCTTTTGGTCAGAGACACTGTCCTTCTGACAACTCTGAAGTTGAATCGGTGGGGCACATTTTGGTCAGCTGCAGATTATATGATTCCTTAAGGGAATTCTGGCTAGCAGTGCACAATACTTAAGGAAGCTCCCTGGTAGAACAGTATTCGAATTAGAAAAATACTTACTCGGAGATGTCTACCCGGAGATTTTGGCCAGGGTAGATTTTTTTTTTCTGCAGGCTTTTCTTATGAGAGAAAATTTCCTTCATTTTCAGGGTACAAGTGTTAAAGAATAGGGGGGAGCTTAGAGTTAAAAATGGGGGATTTTATGTAATATGTTTCGGAAAACCGGTAATTGGTATACTGGTTGGTCGACTCCTACGGGAGATAGGGAGGGTCGTTATGGGATTGTACTATTTATTGTACACTGTATTTTTTGCACTGTTATATTTGATACTATTTGATTTTTGTAAGTGATATGATTATTGTAGGATGTCTATGCCATTGTCCATTTATGTCTCTGTATTTGTTTTTAGTTGTTTTACTTTTGCTTTATGTACTTTTCTTTGCTGGGCAACGACCTATGGTCACGCCAAATAAACAATGATGATGATGAATTGGGCAGAAAAGGCCCTGGTTTTCCACACTGAAAAGTTCTGTGAAAACTTAAGCTATTCTGCTGTTTTTGATCATTTAGGTTTGCTTTTTAGTCTATGGAGAGAATTATTTATTTTTTGGATTTCTATCCTGCCTTTGCTTGAAGGCTCAGGGTGGCTCACAATACAAACTATATACAGATATAAGTAGACATAACATACACCAAGCCAAACAGTGTACAAATATAGGTTGCAATAAAACCACTGCTAAAGCCTATCCATGCCTATTAAAGGCCCAAATGAATAGATCTTACATTACCGCCAGAAAATTACCGCTTAGGCGGATGCAATCTCAGCACGTGCGTGTGCGTCTGTGCGTGGGGCTGCGCACGCGTGGCCCTCACTTAATACCTTTGGAGAAATAACGTAAGAAGGGCCATATTGGGTCGGACCAATGATCCTGTCTCTAACACTATCCACCTTCAGACACAGGTTGATGCCAATTTAATTTGGCAGAGTGACAGAAAACCCCCAAATAAGTACGGTTTCCAAATTTCATAACAATAGAAATACCTGGAGGGGAGATATGAGCCCTTTTGTAGTCAAATAAGCCAGCTGACTTACATGATTAAGCAGTTTTCCCCCGAACAGAAAAATCACGTGTCACCCATTCTTGGGCATGGAAGAAGCACTTTTTTAAAGCTACCTTCTGAATGTGGCAAATCTAACAATGAGGTACAAACAGTGCTTTCAAGCTAAAATTAACAGATGTGCAAAGTCATCCAAGCAGAGATATGGGGTGATTTCAGACATTACGAGATCACGGTGAACCACACTGAACCACGCTCAACCCCCCTGCGGGGCCAAAGGGCCCGGAACGTCTGAACGGCGTGCGCCAGATGTTCATCACGCTCAATACCCACATGGGGTCAGGTTCAACCACGCTTCCCGGGCTAGCCGGGGGAAGGTCTCGGGAAGCGTGGTCAAACCAACCCCCACAGGGAACCAAGCAAAAGTAACGTCTGGACGCCAATCCCCCAGCGGAACCAAAAAAATGGAGCCCCGGCCGGGGACGAGGCACGCAGCGTCGCTGCCAGGCAACCAGCACCAACACAAACACCGGAGGGAGATTTAAAGCGAGAGCAGCAGCAAGCAAGCGTGGCGGGATGGAGCGAGGAGGGAAGCGGAAGAGACCGGAGGCACGAACAGCGACAGCGGCGGCACAGGAGGCGGAGGACGTGCAGCCAGGCCCAGCGATGCAGGCGGAGGGGGCACAGGTGCAGGAAGGGGGCACACGGGAGCACCCGACCAGGGAGGCGCCCCGGGAACACCAACCACAGCTGCAGCCGGGTCGCGCCGCCCCGGGGACAGCGGCCGGAACAGGCCCACAGGAGGCACCCAGGAAACGGGTAAGGGCACCCACTGGGAGGGGAACAGGGGGCACAGGGGAACCCCCTGTGGAGGGGGCCGGGGGGACCCCGGGCGGAAGGCAGGGGGGCAGGGGGACCCCGGGCGGAGGGCAGGGGGGCAGGGGGCCCCCGAGAGGGCCCACACCCTCACCCAGCAACCAACCACCCCCCTTCCCCCCCCCAGACACGAAAGTCGGCCCGGGCGGACGAGCCCCAGGAGGAGCCCGGCCCCCGGCCCCCGGAGGCGCACCCCCAGGAGGAGGTGGAGGAGGAGCAGAGGCAGGTGCAGCAGGAGCTGCACCGGGAGGAGGAACAGCAGGGGCCCAGCCGGAGGAAGGCCTATCACAGAGGGGGACAGTGGGGCCTCCAGGAGACCCGGGACTTCATACGGATCTGGGGGACCCTCGAGTACCAGGTGGAGCTCGCAATAAACCAGCGAAACGAGCATGTCTACCGGGACATCGTGCGCGACATGGAGGCGGCGGGGCACGAGCGCACTGTCAACCAGTGTCGCTCGAAGGCCAAGGAGCTCAAGAGGGGGTACAAGGCCCTCAAGGACAATAACAGCCGCTCCGGCCACGGGGCCCGCACCGCCCCCTACTACGATGCCCTGGACCGCATCCTTCACATGAAGGGCTCCATAGTTGCCCCACGCCTGGTGGGCAGCGCTGTGGTCCAGGGCAGGGAGCGGGCCGAGGTACCCCCTCCCCTCGCCGCCCGCCCGGTAGACACGAGCTCAGGGGACCCCCACCCCCAGGAGGACCACCCGGGACCCGCAGAAGCCCCAAGGCCCCCCCCCAGCAGCAGCCCGGAGACATCCCAACGCCGGGCCGGCCAGGCGGAGTCGGAGGTCGGCACCTTCACCACCCTCAGCCAGTGGTCCCAGGGGGAGCACTCCCAGGGTGAGGCGCCGGCCTCCGAAGGCTCGGAGACGGACATAGAGGGTAAGCGGGCCCCCAGGGCAAGGGGGGGCACGACCAGGGGGCCGGTGGCAGGGGCGGGGGTGGGGGCCCTGCTGCAGGGGCCACAACCAGCCCCCTTCACCCGCTCCCCCCTCTCCCGCCCGCAGGACATGGGGAGCCCCAGGACCGGGCCAGCGAGACGGTGCAGGCCCCCGCGGAGGGCACAGGAGAGCAGGTGCCGGACCCAGGTAAGGCGGGAGGGCTGGGATTGCGGGAGGGCCCCCCGGGCGCCAGCCCAGGGGGGCCTCTGGCCTCAGTGGGGGAGGGGGGGCAGGGGGCCCCGGGACCCGACCCCGCTAGGGGACAGGGCCCTGCACTGACCCACCCGCCCATTTCCACAGGGCAGCCCCCGCGCGCGGCGCCTCCGCCGGCCGCGGCCCCAGCCCAGCGGATGCGGGAGTACCGGGCGCGGGTCCGCAGGCGCAGGGAGGAGCAAGCGGAGGACATCGTCCGCAGGGCGGAGGAACAGGGGGAGCGCATGATCGCCTCCGTGGACCGCATGGAGGCGGCCATAGAGCGGTCCATGGAGAAGGCCCTGGAGACAGACCGCCGGCTGGAGGCGGAGGTGCGCCTGGAGCGGAGGCGGGAGCGCCGGGAGCACCAGCGGCAGCAGGGGCTGCTCAGGGGCCTCCGGCAGGACATACAGGGCATGGTGCGGGAGCACAGCGCAAAGATGGACAGGTCCCACGACATTGGGACCTCCCTGCTCCTGCATGCGGGCACCATGTGTGCCTACGTGATGGCCGGCGCACCTCCGGGCGCCCTGCCCGCCCAGGTCCCCATGCCGGGCCCCTCGGCGCCCCCGGGCCCAGCCCTGCCGCCCCTGGCGCCCCCCCGGCCCCAGGGCCCTCGCATGCGCCTCCCAGTGCCCCCGGGCCTCCGGAGGGTCCAGCCCCCCCGGGGCGCGACCGGGGCACCGGGCACAGCTGCCCATCCGCCGCCCGGCCCCCTGCCGGGGCCGGGACCGGCCCAGGACACGGCAGGGGACACGGACAGTGGGGGGGAGGGGAGCTCCCAGAGCTCGGTGGGCCCAAGCGGCCGCACGAGGGGTCGGCCCAGGAAACGCGGGGGGATGGTGGGAAGGGGGGGGAGGGGGAGGGCCACATGAGGGCGGGTGGTGGACGGGGTCACGGGGACGGGGGTGGGGAGGGGGCACAGGGTGATTGTGTGCACTGTGTGGGCAATAAAGTGTTGTAAAGAGACAGTTGTCCCCGGCCCGTTTGTGGGGGGGACAGGGCTGTGGGACCGCGTGTACAGGGGCATGGGCACGGAACGGGGGGTGGGGCCCCCAGGGGCGGGAAGGCCCTCACAGCGGGCCCCCCCGGGCGATGTGGGTTGCAAGGGCGTTCCGGATCCTTTTGGCATACCGGTACTCCCGGGGGTTCCCTGCGTTCACGTACAGGGGAACAGGACCGGGGGGCCGGTGGGGCTCGGGGTACTCCAGGGCCGCCCCCTCGGTCTCGCACACATTGTGCAGAACGCAGCAGGCACCGATCACCAGGGCGGAGGTGGGGACGGTGAAGTCCAGGCGGCCAGCTAGACTCCTCCAGCGCTGCTTCAGGGCCCCGAAGGCACGCTCCACCACGGTCCGGCTCGCACACAGGCGGGTATTGTATACCTGCTCCGCAGGGGTGCTCGGGACAGGGTAGACCTTCATCAGCCAGCGGGTCAGGGGGTAGGCGGGGTCCCCCAGGATGCAGGGGGGCATGGGAACACCCTCGATCCACCTCATGCCCATGTCCGCGAAGTCCCCCCGGTACATGCGGGCATAGAAGGGGGAGATGGTCATGATCCTGGCGTCGTGACTCCGGCCGGAGTTGCCCGTGTAGATGTCTATGAAGCGGGCCCGGTGGTCCACCACCCCCTGCAGGTGCAGGGAGTAGTATCCGTGCCGGTTCACATACTCCAGGGCCTCCCCCGCGGCCGGGCGCAGGATCTCGATGTGTGTGCCGTCCACGGCTCCGATGCAGTTCGGGAAGCCCCCGGCCGCGAAGCCAGCCATCACAGCGCCCTGGTCCAGGAGCTGGATGGTCCTGTCGAGGAGCACGCCCTCCACAGCCTCGCACACATCCCGCACGATGCAGGCGACCGTGCTGAGCCCCACCCCGAAGTGCTGGGACACGGAGCGGCAGGAGTCGGGCGTTGCGAGGGCCCAGACCCCTATGGCCACCCGCTGGACCATGGGGATGGGCTCCCGCATGGAGGTGTGCTGCCGCTCCAGCCAGGGCGCGAGGAGCTCCGCTAGGCGCAGCAGGGTGGCCTTGCCCATCCGGAAGTGGGACCCCCACTCGGCCTCCCCCCAGTGGGCCTGGGCCCGCTCCCACCAGGCCTGGGGCCGCTCCGTGACCCATAGGCTCCGCGCTATGGGCATAGCCAGCAGCGCTGCCCGGCGGAGGGTCTGCGTTGCCCAGCGGAACCGCCTCGCGGCCCCTCGGAGCGCAGCGGGCCGGGTGAGGCTCCGGCAGGCGGCCAGCCACGCCCCCCAGGCCCGGCGCCGAGCCCTGAGCCGGCCACGGACTCTCCTGCGGGCCTGCTGGCCCCGGAGGCGCACGCCAGCCCGCAGGGCCAGGACATAGCGCAGGCGGACGGCCAGGTGCACCCTCTCGGTCAGGAGGCACAGCTGCTCAGTGTGGTCACGGTGCCACTCAGCCGCGAGCGCGAGGAACATCCAGTTCCCACCTGCCCTATCGCGCTCCATGGTGCTGGGGCCCCGGTGGGGGCTGGGAGCGCTTATGGCGGCCCGGTGCTGGTGGCTCCGCCCGGGGGTCGGCCTCGCGGGCCTGCGCGCGCCCTGTGCCGGTGCGTTCCGGCTGCTCCCGCCCCCAGCACCCCGGGCCCCCTCCCCTCGCTGTTTGTAGCGGGATGGCCTTGAAGGTGCGATTAGGCAGACAGAGAGCTCGCTGTTGTTCTCTGCAGCTGTGCCGGGCCCGCACCCCACGCCTCGCTCTGTTGTGCTACAATGTTGCGGTGCGGGCCCGTGTTCCCTGTCCCGGGGGCCGGGCCGAGCCTCTCCCGGCCCTGGGCAGTCTGTGTGCCCTCCGGGCTCCGTGTCCCATTCCCTGTTGTGCTGGACCATGGCTGGCTGCCCATCCATGGGGCTCCCGCTGTCCGGCCCCCAAGGGGCCCCCCATATCTGGGCCTTCCGCGAGACCATGTCTCTGTGCGACCTGTGGCACACCCCTGCCGTGCAGCTGCTCCTGGCCGGGCCGGGGAGCCGTGCAGGTGCCTACGAGAGCCTGAGCTCCGGGCTCCGTTACTTTGGCCATGTGGTGAGCGCCCGTGATTGCCGGCTGCATGCGGAGGCCCTGGGGCTGGCTCGTTTCCCCGAGGGGCGCATCCCGGAGGTGCTGTGCGCCCATGTGCCCTGGAGCGCCTCTGAGACCGTGTCAGCGCTGGTGGTGTGTGGTCTGGGCGCCTACTCGGAGTGCCTGGCCGAGGGTGGCCCTGCCTTGGCCGTGAGCTACTTCTCCTGTGTTCACGGGGCCCGTGGGTACCAGCGCACCCGTGGGGCGGCGTTCCAGCGGCTTCTGGAGCTGGGGCATCTTCCGTGGCCCCCTTCTGCTGCCTGCTGTGTGCCGGAGCCCTCCGCGGTGGAGATGTCATCCCTGTTGGCGGTGTGGGCGCGTGTGGATGTGCAGCTGGCCCTCACCATGCCCGATCCCTTCGAGGCCTACTACCTGATCGCCCACTACATGTCCTTGCAGGGGTACCGCCGGGGCATGCTGCACTGGCCCCACCTGGTCCACCGGGCGGGCCACCCGGGCCCTCGGGCCAGCGGGGCCCCCGGCAGCGGCCCGTGAGCCCCGCGTCGCTGGCCTGCCCCCCCCGGCGTGGTGCCCCCGTGTGGGCTCCCGCCCCGGCCCGGGGGGGGGGCCTGGTCCCCGCTGGCCGCTCCCGACCTGCGGACCCCACCTCGGTGAGCTCCCGCCCGCCTCGCTGCTTGCTGCTGCCCCTGGCCGTGGTCCTGGGCCCCCTCCATCCCCGTGACTCCGTGGGTGCTGCCTGAGCGTCGCTGGTGCTGCGGAGGAGCACCGCTGGACCCGGCTGCCCTGCCTGTGCCAGCCTTTGACTGTGGGGCCCCCTTCCTCCTCCTCCTGGCGCCCCTCCGCCGGCCTCGCTGTGCTTTGGGGGCCCCCAACGTGCCTTGCTCCGGGGGTCCGCCCCCCCCCTCCGAGACTGCCTCTGTTCCTGTGGGGGCACCTCCTTGGACTGGACTGGACTGGGGTGGTGTGGGGGTTGCTGCTGTCCGTGCCTTGCCCCGTGGTGGTGCCCCCCCCCTCCCTGCCGGTGTTCCGGGTGGGGCGTTCCGGGCGCCCCTTCCCCCCTTCCCGGCCTTTCCCTGGTGTGAGTGTGTGTGCCCGGGCGTGTGGCCGTGCATTGTGCCCTGCTGCGGGACCGCTGTGTGAGCCGGCTGTCAGCCTGTTCTCGCTCTTCCCCCCTCCCTTCCCGTTTCCCTTGTGTGGGCGTTCCCTTGAGTGCCTTGTGGCTTCGTTTGCCCTCAGTCGGCCATGTCTGTGTCCCGCCCCTGCCCGGTGCCTTGTGGGGGTTTAGCGCCCGCCGGGGGTTCGGCTGCACGTCTGTTGTGCTGCCACGGGCCGCGATGGTGCGGCCCGGTTCCGGCCCGTGGTCCCGTTCCCGGCACGTCTGTTTGGGTCGTTTTCCAACCCCCGGGCGTGGTTGCGCTGTTCGCCCCCCCTGGTGGTTCGCTGTGGTGAACCGGCCGGCCGTAACGTCTGAAAGTACCCAAGGACTACGTTCTTTAGCCATTCCATTATTTTAAACTACATTTTAACCTTGCTCTCCAAAGCTCATCTACTCAAAATCACAGATTGTTTTATATTTACTGGCAAAATGGAATACCACCAAGAATAATTACACTACTTGAAATCCGCCAGATAAAAGAATTTCTTCCAGACAGCTTCAGAAATTGATGCCCAAATAACACTTTGGGGGATGAGGAAATGCATTTCATAGAATCTGATTGGAAGGGACCTCAAGGGGTCGCCTAGTCCAAACCCCTTTTGACGCAGGATGGCTACAGCTACAACATCCCCAATTTCAGAGCAGCTGCCTCTTGGTGAACACATTCTCAACTGATTGAGATAGAAAAGTTATAAATAAAATGGATTTGGCCATCTCAGAGGATAATCAGTAGGGGTGAGACACCGGGGACAATACCGGGTACTGGATGTACTGGTATCGGATCTCCCAGGTACCAGATATACTGGTATCAGCATACCGGATTTTTAACATTGCCCGCGATACTGGATTTTTTACATTGCGGCTATTGACTTCAATGGCCGCAATGTAAAAAATCCGGTACTGTGCCAATGTTAAAAATCCAGTATGCCGGTACAGGTAAATATCGGATTAAGCCGATACACCCAAATACCGGCAATATCGGATCTCGGGAGAACCGATATTCCCACCCGTAATAATCAGCAGTGAAAATGCTGAAGTTGCTTAATGTGACATTTAGATGGTGTCCAGGTCTCACAACCATTCAGAATGGTTGTAACTACAACTATATGTCAGACCCTGATTCTAGATGACAGCCGGAGGTTATGTTCATCCTCTATATTATAGGTAATGAGATCACCAGTGTGGATAAAATCAGTTTCAACCTTAGGCTTCTTTTCATTTTCCAGAAGCACCTAACAATCACAAACTTACTTTCTGCAGGGTCTTCCATGGGTGAGAGATGGAGGGGAGGCTCCTTCCTGGGAAGCTGGGCCATGTGATACAGTGCATCGTGTGGCCAGCAGCAGCCAGATGTTCCCTTCACCCCAGGGCAGGGCGAACATATATATGACACGTCCTCAGAAAAATTCCGAGGACGCGTCACAGAGGAGTAAGGCTGCCAGGGAGGCAATGGGCCCCTTCTGCCCACCATGCTCCGTGGTGCGGGCTGTGATCGACAGGTACTGGCACCTGCCATGCATGGAAACATTATAGCTGGGGGCGGAATTTAGATCCGGCTGGGGGTGGGAGAGCTAGGGCAGAACCCGGTGTGCACGCATGCAGCCGGCACCACAGTCCTCCCTGGTTGTGGCTCCAACAGGGGCCTGCCAGCCGGATTTCCCCACAACCGGCTGGTCTGCTCCCCATGCTTGCCCTGCTATGTAGTGGCAGCAATTGCTCATCACGGGGCCAGGCAGGGATTCAGTTGCTGCCGCTTATGTGGCCTCTCCCCATGTGAAGAATGTTCAGCAATACTGTGGTATGTCACTCTGTCCTCTTTAAGAACAAAATTTCTAAGTCCACAACTGAAATAACCACAATCTACATCCACGTCTGGGGAATAGAGAGTCATGGCAGGAGTCGTTCCCAAGAGTCCAGGGTCAGAGATCTGGTGAATCAGGCTGCTTTTCAACATTACATGGGAGGGGGGGAAAACTTGTGCAAAATCGCAACTCTGTAGTTGTAGGGATTAGCGCTTGTGAGAATCCACTAATTCCCCTTTTATCACGCAAGAACATGTGTCCCTTTGTAAAGGCTACATTTGGGGAGCTGGTCATGCTCTAGTTTTTTCACGAGATAAAAGGAGATGAGTGCATTCTCACAGGCACTAATCGCACAGGTTTCCCCCTCCCATGTAACATCGGAAAGCAGCCTCAGTGCAGGATCGGGGTACAAGGGGTGGAACATCCAGGTGGGGAAACACGTGGACCAAAGGGGTAGGATGGACAGACAGATGGACAGGCAGGCATGGGTGGATGGATGAAGCAGGCATGGGCAGCAGACAGATGGGCAGAAGAGCAGCTCAGGCACTTAGCAGTCACGCAGTCAGCCAGTCGAGGAGCAAGCATCAAAGCAGCATGCTCACCGAGGCAGTCGTGAAGCAGGCTCCTGGCAGCTGCAGAGCAAGCATCTGAGCAGATGCCAGGCAGGCTCCAGGGCAGATACAAAAGCAGGGTCAGACCAGAAGGGTGGGGAATAGACAAGATGGAGACTGATGATCCGCCCGGCTTTCTGTGATTTTGGGATGGCCTTATATACAGGCCAGCAGTCAACCAGGCTGCTTGGCATGGAGCAAGGCTGAGGAGGGATATGGCCTCATCAGCGCTGGGGTAGGCTTTAGAGTCAATTGGTACAAGCCGACATGAGCCAGCGGCGCGGTAGAGTCAGCCACCACTCCAAGGGTGCCAGTGCAAGCCCAGGATTCTGTCAATATCCAAAGCAGCAGGAATGAATAGCGGGTATTATCCTCCTTGTCAAGTTCAGGTGAAATAGCAGAGATTTGTTTTCACAGATATTCATTTCAGGTCTATTTTTAGGCTTTCAACAGTCTCAGAATGTATGTTTCGTCCACTCTGCCGCCTTCTTCCATAACGATACAATACATTCAAATGCTAATACCACCCACATCTGGCTCCCCACCCCCTTCTCATCAGTGAATCAGTGTATATTTCATTTTGCAAACCATTGCTTTTTCTTACTGAGACCCACAATGATTGTGTGTGTATGACAACGAGTTGTATTCCAGTTGTAAATGTTCCCCCACCCCTTAGTAATCTGCAAACAATGTTCATGAATGCACTGCTGATTTCAGACCAAAGACCAGCGTTCATGACAGCCGTGGGCATGCAGCAAATGTCTTCACCATACAATGAGATTGTTTGCCGACAAGGAGCCCTATTTTTTATTTTTTCATTTCATGCAGAAATCAATTGTATCTTTATCCAAACCCACCCACACACACCCCTTATCTATAATCTCTTAAGCTTTCAGCCAAATGTGGTTGTTAGAAATATCAGATTTGATGGAAGTGTCTCATGAAGGCATCGAAGCAAAAAATCAGCTCTCTTTATCAGACTATTATTCAAAAGCCAGTACAGAGTCTAACACGCCTACTCCCTTCGGAAAAGAACACAGTAGGTAAAAGGACCGTCCCCTCCACACACACACACACAGACACACCTCCCAAAGCACGTGCATTGCAATGAGGAGAAGCTAAGCTAATATCATAGAGGAGGGAAATTTTCTAAAGCACGCAAGTGATTTAGGACCACAAGCCCCATTCACTTGATATAGCAGTCTGTGGGGTAATCTGCTGCAGGATTAACTCCCTTATACAGCCAACAGTCTATCACTCAGCCCAGTTCAAGAGTTATATCTGTGGGGTGAATGGCCTAATACGGGGTGGCCAGACTTATAGTGACCACGATCCACTTCAGCCAGGCATCAGCTAGGCCTGAAATGACAAATTGTGGCAAATGCTGTTTCTGTTGGAAATAGCTCATTCACCTTCATTCGTGCAACATGAAAACTTATCCGATTTTCCACTGTTTTCGTCATTTGTCGTTATTTTTTGCAAGTCAAACAGAGCTGCTACAGGGCCGATCACAAGCCCCATGCACGTCCACCTCTGGGGATAGTGGAGATGCATAAGTGCTGGGAATTACCATAAAAAGTGCTGTAAAACTGTCAGAAAAGTCCTGGAAAGTGATGAAAACGTGGGAGGAAATGCCGTAAAGTGATGAAATTGATGGGAAACGATGTAAAATCACAGGCACCAATATTGACAATGGCGGAGGTTCAAATCACCAGAATGATGAAGTACTGACGGAAACTCATATCTTTATACACTTGCAGGCAATTCCGAAAGGTTGGTATTTCCCTGTGGAACGGAAACACTTGCTCTTTTCTCAGCCCTAGAATCAACCTCAGGTGATCTACACGTACACCTCCCACTGGTTCCAGCACCAGGCAAGGACCCCTCCCAAAGCCTCCCAGCTAGGGCTGAAACTTGTTCTTGTGACTGCCGTATTTCTCAACAAGAATCACGGTTCTTGGCTCATTCTTACAAACAAGAACAAGCTGAGAACCAGCGGTGTCTCAGTTGCATTCTCGATGGGAAACACAAGGAAAAACAAACCACAAAAAAACAAGCGTGCAACCGCAAAATTCAGCTTTCACCAATGCACAGACAGGCTGCCCATTTCCAAAATGGTGGCGACGCCGCTGGTGCCATTTTGAAGAAGGGCCATGCATGCTCAGAACTGCCCTGGTGACCATTTGCACATACTCAGATTTTGTTTGTTCGTTTGTTGGGGTGTTGTTTTCTTTTTATGTGCTATCTTGTGAAAACAAAAGGGGATTCTCATTCAGCCCTATTCTCAGTTCTTCAGCAACTGGTCTGAGGAGAGGAGAGGAGCACTCCCCTTTAGATAGGAAATTCCTTGCCATACTGGATGAGCTCTCCTAGTCCGTCTCTTCCCCAGAGACACTCCCTGAGGCCCCAGTACCACTTTCCTTTTCAGAGGCAATGTCTGAGAGACTGGTCCTCCCTCCACACACCATGATTTTGATCTGCCTCTTGGACACCTTTGATCCAATAAGTCTGGGAGCAACTGGGATGTATAACGATGGCAGCACTCGGGCCTCAAAATCCTCACTCCCGGGGGGGTTCTTGGAGCAGGGACTGGGCCTGCAGGGGCACTGCTTCACCTTGCCTCTGTCCCAGCCACTAGGCCTGAAGTGAGAGCAGGTTCTCTTGTTCCATCAGGAAATACCAACCTTCCAGGAGCGAGGAGGAAATCTACCAACATTTTAAAAATATTTTCTATATTTTTTCATTATTTTTCACCTTTTCAGTAATTTCCGGTAGTTTCTGGTAATTTTCAATGATTTCTGATATTACCAATAATACCAGAACTTACCAAAAAAACTGATAATACCGTAAAATACAAAAAAATGACTGAAATGGTGGGAAATAGTGAAAAATCATATTAAAAATGTCCAAAATACTGGTAAACTTCCCCCTCGCGCAAAAGGCGGCAAAACAAATTAGCTGTTTCCATCGGAAATGGCATGCACAGAGATTTTGCTCTACCCGCCACTCCCCCAAAGGGCCTCTCTGTACTGGCTAGGCCACACACCCAGCGGTCTGGTCTCTAGTCCCAGCCATACTCCCTGGCTGCAAGCCTCCAGGGAAGGGATCCACCATTTGTTGCCTCTCTCCCCCACCGCAGCAACCCCCATTCTGCCAGTTCTAATGCCATCTCTGCCTACATGTAATCCAGTAGGTAGAGTGGCTCTATCACCACATATAAAGAGAAAACTAGATACCTCCTGCCTCTGGGAGCTGCCTTGGTAACACAGGGTATGGTGGTCAGCCCAACTGATTACTTATTGCTCTGTAGGCCTAAGGAGAGCTCCCCAGTCTTGACGTTCACAGCCTACAAGACGACTTTCATCATGGACCTTTCATGCCCCAATGATGATCCCTGCTCCCGCAACACTGGCCTTAGCTCTCTGGCACTCTTAGCATTAAGTTTACTTCTAATTATGCCCAATCGAAGGGAATCTGTGAATTCTAACTTCATTTAAGTCTTTATTAAGGAGTGTGCCTTGTGAGATTTCACAGGAAGCTACTGTTTTGCATGCAGCAAACGCAGAGAGGTCCCGCAGCACTTGCTAACACATATCGCATTGCAGTTTCCAGCAGATTATTCTCAATAAAAGTAGCTGAGCAGGGACTCCAGAGTAAAGGCTGAAACAAAAATGCCACTTTGTATTCGAGAAGGTTGCTTGGATATTTATTTAAATTAATGAAAATCTGAATAAATCTTTGCTGGTGATACAATATTTGCATACTTGTTCATTCATTGATTTTGCTTCAATTAAAGTTGTATTTCTTTTCCATATTTCAGCTACTTCATATTTTTCTCGAGAACTTTTGCTTCAGTAACTTGGTTTATTTGTTTTGGTAACTTTGGCGGCACTATTTAGAACTACCATGCATCATGCTGTTGGGCAACAGTGCTATTGCAATACTACTATTTAGTGCAATAGCACTGTTGCACCACAGCATGGGACACAACAGCACGGGACACAACAGCACTTACATCAAACCCATAATGCATCTAAAACCAAGAGGCTATAGCCCATTGGTTTCAGGAGTCAATAACAGGCATCTTCTGTGAATACAAGTGTGGGTGATGCTACTGGTGTAGCTATGGCAACATGCAATAAACACAGGAGGCGGCACATGTGTGAAGCTGGGACCATATGAATTCTGGGAACATCATGCGTGTGCCTCTCTATGCATTGCTACATGGGAAATCAAAGGAAGAACTTAAAACTGTGAGAATACATAGAGTGGAGGAGGACTGAATCTAGGTTCTTGCCTGGGTTCCGTCTCTGATGGAATTTAGATTGTAAACTGGAACTGTCAAAAAGTTGTCCATCCATTCGCATATACTCAAAATGGCCAACGGGCCGTACCGCGCATGCGGAAACGGTTGATTGGAATTCCGATCAGAACTTTATTCCATTTGGAATCCCAATTTGAATACAAACAGCCATTCCGAGTTCACAAAACTTTTCTATGAAATGAGAATTGCTGTTTCAAACGAGCAATTCAAACACACACACTTTTGTCGTATGGACTAACCCGTTCCGGACTGTGTCCGCTGTGGCTTCCTGTCCCAACCTGGACGGGTCAGGTTATCATGGAGGCGTGGTTTTACCCATTGTCAGTAATACAGTGCCAAAGGAGTAGAATTTATCATATCAGATTGAAGGCACACAGGAAGCTGCAAAGCAGAGCTGAAATGGGCAACAGGTTTATTATTTGCAGGTACTAATAACATTTCACGTAGCTCTTTGAGTGCCCCAAAAACATCCACAACCAAAACGGGTCCTTGCATGTTCACTTTTTTGTATACTCTGTTTTGGTTCCTTCATGTTGCCTGTTTTTTGGTTCGGTTATTTCAGTATTTTAGCGACAACATTTTTGGCAATTATCAATGTTCAATAGTTCAAATATTGCCAAAATGACATAACCAACATAGCAACTGAACAAACAAAACACTGCAAGGTGGAATAACTGAAATGGATAATCAATGAGGTGCAAACAACTATCGGTTATTCCCCAAACTGCTATCTTTTGTTCAGGTAGTATAGATTAGATGAGTTGACCTGTTTTTCTGGATATCCATCTCAGCTCTACTGCAAAAGAGTTAAATTACCATCATCTGGCCATGGGATTTTGTAGTGGTCTGATTAAAAACTCTTGGTTCCACAAACTCTGGACTCACATTCATGCAACGTTACTCCTCTAAACCTTAATGGGATTGTGTTCCTGGCTATAATGGAACATTAGTTAAATTGCAGGCAATCCCAGATCATTTCCATCCAGCGTAGCAAAAAGGGGAGTTAAAGGTAAGTACCATTTACACATTTTGCCATGTTCTGCAGGGACAAGAATACATAATGACACAACTTTATCGTACAGATTCTGAGTAATCCTGGAACTGGCAGGGAAAAAATCAACTTGTTACGGATGGGAGGCTGGGTCGAGGAAAGTGAAACACATCTTTTCTTCCTTCAAGAGCTTGCAGGAAGACCTGGTTTCACTGAAAAGGAGTGCACAACAGAGCACAGTGTGTTGGTCTGGAAATATAGGGCCAGAGACCGACGCCCCAATGTTAAGTGAAGCAGTACTCCAGTTTGGCAAACACAAATGGAAGGAATGTAAATACAAGCTGCTATCCTTGCCACGTCTGTCTCAGACACTTCTGTTAGCCTAGGGCTAGTCAGTTGAGGCAGCTTGCAAGCAAAAGGAAGACAGACAAATTACTGATGCAGAAGATACCCAAGGACGATGGCCTTGTAAAGAAAGCGATAAGCGTGGTCCCTAAAGGAGACAAGAGTATATTTTAGAAAGTACTTTTGTTTTACGCTGGAATTTGTTCCCACCGTGATGTGAAATGAAAGAGGGTGCAATGATAGACAAGGGATGAGAAGTGTAGCCTGAATAGAGTCAATGTAGCCTAGTGAATAAGGAGTTGGACTTGGACCTCGGAAATACTGTCTAAGCCTCACTGGGCAAGGTGCTATGCTTCAGTTCCTCATCTGTATAATGGGAATAATAATGACCTACCTCACAGGGGTGTTGTGAGAGCGTACTCAATAAAGATTGAAAAGTCCTTTCAACACTGAAAGTGCTATATAAGTGATAAAAACTAATAAGGGATGGAACCTCATAAAACTGAAACACTTTGTTGCAGTAAATGCTGTTTACAACTAAAATGGCGCAGTCGTGTTGGTGCCATTTTGGAAAAGGGCAGCTGGTCTACACATGTCTAGAACCAGCTGCCCTTTTCCAAAATCGTGCCTACGTGGCCCGCGCCATCTTGGAAAAAGGCCACACATGCACAGGAGGACTCTGGAGTCCACTCTGCACATAGACAGTAGCTTTTTTTACTTTAATGAGAATCTCGTGAGACTGGTCTATTCTTACGAGATTCTCGAGCGAGAAAATCTCGCCGAGAACTCCAGTCTCAATGAGATCTCGATCTGCAAGATCTCGTTACAGACCTAGTTTTCGGTATTTTTGTTAATTACACTGCAGTTTTACTGTTGCAATTTTTTTTTTTATATATTTCTGTCTTTAGATTTTTTGCATTTTGACATTTTTGGATGATAAAAGTGATAAAAGATGGAAAGCTGCTGGTGGAAATCTCAAAAGCAGAGAATGGGCAAAACACATCCTCCGTGTGAAAGTTCTAGTGAAAATTCAGCAATGTCCCAAAAAATAATGAGAATGCCCATCCATTCAGGAACAGCCAATTAATTTCAGTCATAGAAGCACACAGGTAAGTTCTGTTTCAAATTTGATTACAAACTCTGCCAATGCTCTGGGGTGTTTGAAAGTAACAAACAAGTGCCACCAACTAGTACAGAGATGAGTTAAAGAGAGGGGTCATTGAAACATAACTGCTAGCTGCACAATTCTGAGCAGACTCTGCCCTCAGACCCTTTGACTGGCTGGCCATGTATGTGCCTATTTGGCCATTCCATCTAAAGACCAACAGACAAGGATGTAGCAATAAATGGGACTGGTGGTGTAGCTGCCTCGGTGCCCATGAGCCTGGGGGGCTAGCCCATACACACACATATTCCATCTAGGGCTGGTTCAAAACTTTCACGGAAAAGTTCTGCGAAATCAGAATGGATGCAAAAAATTCCAACCAGAATTCCTATAAAAATAGTCTCTCAGTCAGAATTCCAATTGATCAATTTGCACATGAATAAAATGAATTCTTCCACCCATGATGGGTTTGATAGGAATTTTGTCCAATCCGAATTCCAAACAGACCAAACCACTCAGTTCTGTCGAAAACGGCAACTGGGCAGAATTCCAGTTTCAGCCCTAACTCCATTATCTACACATTCCAAGGTTCTAGGCTCATTCCAGTCTAGCTACACTTCTCTCAGTAGCACTCATGCAAACACCTTCTGACCTACTTCAAGTTGTCATACGACTTTCACCGCACATCCATATTACAACCAGAAACATGGCTGGTAGTTGATAAAATTACATCCAGGTTAAGTGACTTTCTATTAACCTCCTCTAGATGCAATAGCCATAGGTTTATATCTTCCAGAAGTGTCACTTCAAAATCTTCCCATGTAGCATATCACACTCTGGTGATGACAGAGTCACTTTACATTTTTCTTCCTTCTCTGGGACTGTAGTTGGCTCTGGCATTGCTGATGAGAATGGAACTAAAATAGTCCCAAGAAGTAGTGCTGAAAGGAAAATTTCTTGCAAATACCGATTTTAATGAATGTGACTGCATCACTCTGGGGCCAGTAAAGCAGGTACAAAATACTGTTCGAGCCCACTTTGGGTATTCAGTTCAGGACTTTCCGTTGTTTTTTTCTGGGATTTTTTGTTCTGTTTAGGGATGAGCGAATGCGATTCGGATGTTTGGAGTTCGGACCGAACTCGGTCTGTTTGGACGTCCGAACTGAACGTTCAAACTGAACTCTCGAACGACCAAACAGTTTGGTCATGTTCGGATGAGTTCGGAAGAGTTCGGGGGCAGGAAAAACATCTTTCCAGGACCAAAAAGTAGGTTTCGGTTTCGATTTCGTTTCGGTGTCGCTATTTTTGACTGTTCAGCCAAGTTCGGCCAAACCGAACTCGGCTGAACCGAACCATCGAACCCAAACTCGGGTTTCAAACCAAACAACCGAACATCCGAACCGCGTTCTGTTTGCCCATCCCTACTTCTGTTCCGATATTTGCGTATAACAAATAACAACAACAATTTGATCATCTTCCCCTGCTTTTAAAGGACACTCGGAGGTGCTTTACAATCAGAACATAAATACAAAACAATCAAAAATCTATTTAAAACCATTTAAAAGGGGAAGGTAAGAGGGAGGACAGATTATATTCAGGGAAACCAACAGTAAATCTGAAAAGCACCTAGAGAATAAATGTGTTTTCAGGTTGTTTGTGCTTTTTAAAAGGTAAGGAGGGAGGAACTAAGATGAATATCTCCAGAGGGACCAAGCTCCATGCTGAGGGGCCCGCCACAGCAAAGACATGATCGCCTGCCAACTTGAGACACGATGGTGGGATCCCCAAATTGGTGGTGGTGGGGATTCTGAGTACAGATACCCATCTGTATGAAGCTCAAGGAGCAGGTCTCAAATATAGCCAGAGCCCATACCGTTCTTGGCCTTGAAAACCAGCAACTCAATCTGTCACCCTACAGGCAGCCAATGTAGAGAATGCAGAGCAGGCATAATAGGATCACAGCTGCCCAAAGGAGTGAGCAGTCACGCTGCTGCATTCTGAACAAGTTGCAAAGCGATGGAAAAGCACCACTGGCAGCCAGTAGAAGGGGGAGATACAAAAATCAAGCCTCATGGTCACCAAGGCAAGGTCACAGGCAGAGCTTAGCTTAGCTTGTGTATCTGACCGACCATCCAACCAACTAACCAAACAAAAATAAATGGGAAAAACACCCACCCACCCACCCCCCGGAAAACAAGGTTTAGCGTAAATGCCAGTAATCTTTTCAGTGCAAATATCCACTTGAATATGCAGAGTGCTGTACAAAAATGAAATTACCACTTGTGAATGATCAGCTATTTGTGTGAGCCCTATGGAGCTATATTCATATCCTCCTCCTCCTCCATCCTTTGTTCCTGTCCTAGCACAAGGCAAGGGAAAATTTGTGCAAGGCAAAACTTTGATTCTTACTGGTAAGATCTCATCAATAAAAAGAAATCAAACCTAGATTTTTAATGGAACTTTTTGGCATAAAAGATAGCCATAAGGATACATAGTCAAATTTAATATCCAAGCCCTCAGCCTTGCTATCTAGCAGAGCAGCTTCCAAACATGTTACTTGCGCAACTCCGTTTTGAGACTTGAGAATAATCCCAGGATCCCAGACAACAACAAAAACGTAAGCATTGCAATAAATCAAGATCAATAAAAACGTAAAAACGTAAGCAATAAATCAGGATCATGGGCTCATTTGCAGATGGCGTGACACCTATCCCACACTTTTCGAGTGGCTGATCTAGGAGATCAGATTATTATTATTTATCATAACTATTATTAATTCTTTTGCTCCCCCATCCTTCTGCTGTCATCTGACCTCACAGGACCTTCAGAAATTGATTTGGCCATTCTGGATGAATCAAAACCTAGATAGACCTTGGGTGTTTTTACACACACATTTCTCCTGGATGTTTGCTGTTACATCCTGAACTTTCTGTGTGTCTAAATCACTCACCCAGATCTTAAACATCCAGATCTTTGAACTTCTGTGTAGAACTTCTCCAGGAACTTTTGTGTGTAAAATGTTCTTCTGGTAAACTGCTTTGCTCCAGGCAGCTGTGGTCACTTGGTTTCCATGGCATCCTGTCACATCTACAGCTGTGGCTACTTTAGGCTGCCTCAGGGCAGTGTTTGTGTGAAGAATGAATCCGGAACTTACTTGTGGACTTCTAAACCCAGAAGATTGAAAAATCCAGAACTTTGACGTGTGTCTAAAAATGCAATGTTATATCCTAGACATTCCACAACCAGGAGAGCAGGAAAAATAAGTCTTGGCCACGTCTCCAACCATTGACAATAGGTGGTCAAGATATTGGGTGCTTTTAGACAAGCAACTACCCACCAAACATCCATGTTGCAGGGCTGCAGTGGTGCCCAATGGGTGTGCCCTGTAACATGTATAACTTATTTATTTATTTATTTACAAATATTTGTTACCCACCCCCTCATGCCTACGGCATCTCGGGGTGGCTTACAGCATAAAAACACACAATAAAATTCATTAAATCTATGTTTTAAAAATACAATCCCCCCCTACCCCACCCTCCCCTCTGAAGGCCTGGGCGAACAGCCAGTCTTACAGGCTCACCGGAACGCCAACAGACCTGGGACCAGACGGGCTTCCTCCGGAAGGGAATTCCAGAGCCTCGGTCCAGCCACCGAGAATGCCCTCTCCATTGTGGCCCCCCTCTTTACACGGGGGACCTCCAAAAAGGTGCCCCCGGTGGACCGCAGGGATCGCTCTGAGGCGCGGAGGGTGAGGCGGTCCCCAAGGTATGAGGGGCCCAGACTGTGTAGGACTTTATAGATCAACACTAGCACCTTGAATCGGGCTCGGTACACTATAGGCAGCCAGTGGAGAGTACGGCGCACAGGTGTTATGTGCTCCCTCCTTCCCATCCCCATAAGGAGACGGGCCACTGCATTCTGCACCAGCTGCAGCCTCCGAACCAGAAACAAGGGAAGCCCCACATAAGGCGCACTGCAGTAGTCTAGCCT
>QEPC01002388.1:13350196-13375590 GCA_003113815.1 Sphenodon punctatus | reverse complement strand
GTACCAGATACAGCTGGCGGAAGGCGGCCTTAGTCACCATCTCTACTTGCCGATCCAGCTGAAGCCCCGAGTCTAACACCACCCCCAGACTCTGAACCTGCTGGGCTACAGGACGGCGGACCCCACCACCACCAGGGGAGCCAGTACCTCCCTTGCCCTACCCACCACCATCACCTCCGCCTTATCAGGATTGAGCTTCAGTCTGTTCTGTCGCATCCAATCCGCCACAGCCTCCAAACATTGGGAAAGCAATGAGACAGGAGGACCTGGGTCAGTTGAAAACGAGAGGTACAGCTGAGTATCATCAGTGTATTGGTGACATCGCACCCCGAACCCTCTCACAATCTCCCCCAGGGACTGCATATATACATAAAATAATAGCGGAGACAAGATTGAACCCTGTGGAACGCCACAGGTCAAGGCCCGGGGGCTTGATGTTTCAGTCCCTAGCACCACCCGCTGGCTTCTCCCCAAGAAGAATGAGCGGAACCACCCTACAACAGTCCCATCCAGACCCCCCAGGTCTCGCAGCCGTCTCAGCAGCAGCCCATGGTCCACGGTATCAAATGCGGCCGAGTGATCTAGCAGGATTAAGAATGTTGAACATCCTGCGTCCATCTCCCAGGGGAGATCATCCACCAAGGCCACCAACACTGTATCCGTACCATAGCCGGGGCAGAACCCAGATTGAAAAGGGTCCAGGAAACCAATGTTGTCCAAATGCGCCTGGAGCTGCAGTGCCACTGTCCGTTCAATAACCTTCCCTAAAAAGAGAAGATGAGAGACGGGTCGGTAAATGGCGAGAGCGTCCACATCCAAAGATGGCTTCTTCAGCAGGGGGCGCACCACCGCCTCCTTGAGACTGGGTGACATTCTCCCCTGCCGAAGGGATGTGTTCACTACCCTTGCCAGCACCGTCCCCAAGGTCTCCCTGGAGGCTTTCACCAACCAGGACGGGCATGGATCTAGTTCACAACTGGTGGCTCTAACAGACCCCAGGACACTCACCGCATCAGCCGGCGTCACTTCCTGAAACTCATCCCAGAAAGATCGACCAGACGGTGCCTCCATAACCTCGTGCCCCTTGCTTACTGCTTCCAAACCGGTGTCAAAGTTACTCTGGATCTGAGCAATGTTGTCTGCAAAGTAGGTGGCAAACTCCTCACAGCAAGCCTGGGACAAGTCCCCATCCAGGCGAAGGGAGGCCGGACTGACCAGCCCCCGCACCACCCGGAACAGCTCAGCTGGACGCGACTTTGCAGACGCTATGAGGGCAGCAAAGAATTCCTTCTTTGCTGTCCTCACAGTCTCAACATAGGACCGCAAGTGGGTCCTATGGAGAAGTCGGTCAGATTCAAAACGAGTCCGACGCCAGTGTCGCTCTAGTCGCCTACCTACCTGTTTCATACACTGCAGCCCCATAGTAAACCAAGGGTCCCTGTGGTGACAAGACGGAGGGAGAAGACGTCTCGGAGTCACCCTGTTGATGGCCTCCCCCAACAAGATGTTCCAATGCTGGACAAGCTCATCCACAGAGTGGCCATCCGGGTCTAAGGTTAACTCCCTCAAAGCCTCCTGGAACCGCTGAGGTTCCATCAGCCTCTGAGGGCAGAACAACCTAACTGGTCCATTCCCGGGTCTAAGGTTAACTCCCTCAAAGCCTCCTGGAACCGCTGAGGTTCCATCAGCCTCTGAGGGCAGAACAACCTAACTGGTCCATTCCCGGGTCTAAGGTTAACTCCCTCAAAGCCTCCTGGAACCGCTGAGGTTCCATCAGCCTCTGAGGGCAGAACAACCTAACTGGTCCATTCCCCTCTGGAGGAGGTGCGCTGAGAGACTGGCCTGTAGGAGGTGGGTGGGAGTTGAATGGGGAGGTGCTTGTCTAAAAGCACCCATCATTGCATGGAGGAGTCCAAGCAGCCTTCTGCATTTCACATTCAAAGAATCTGGTTTTCCCCTTGCTGACTAGGATTCACTCTAAGGGTGTTAATGCACAAGGTGATGCCCCTCTTTCACCACCCATCTCCCCCAGACTTATTGCTTATCTGAATGCTGTCTGCCAGATGTTCGCCATGCGTTAGCCAGGGGCTGTCACTCATGGTGTCACCCACATTATTGAGCACACTTTATGGGGCAACCCAGGCCAACAGGAAAACATGGGGCGGCCTCCTATGTGAAACTCCCCTAGCAGTCATGGACAGGTCTACTAGCACTGTAGGCAAGACCACAGTGCCGGCAAGGATCGGGTGCCCAGAGGAAGCCACCACTGTCGCCAGTCATCTGTTGGAGCAGCGGGCATAAGGTGGCCTGCCTGCCCAACAGCTGTTGGATGGGGTCCCAGGGAGGAGGAGGAGCAGCCTCCGTGTCCCTTGGCTGCATCACCAGGCTAGTCTATCTCCAGCCTGGACCCAACTTGAAATAGACAAGCGGAGGATGGGAAGTTCCTTACCAGGGCCAGTAGGCATGTGCTCCACGGTGCGGATCCCCCCATGTCAATTTCAAGCTTGGAAGTGCTTCCTGGCTTGGCACCAAGCAGTACTGCCCTCTCCGGCATGGCTTCCCAGCTTGGAATTGGCATGCGGATGATCCACACTGTAGAGCACAGCACTGCTCTCCCTAGCAAGGAGCCCTCATTCAATGCTGGTCTATTTTTAGCCGGGTCCAGGCTCAAGATAGACCAGTGCAGTGACATAGCCAGGGGACAGCAGGGCTCCTCCTCCTCCTCCCCGGGGTCTCCCCCTACAGCTGATGGGCGGGCTTCCCAGGATGCACACACACACACCCGCCACTCCAGCTGACGACTGGCAGTGGTGACGACTTCCTCTGGGGGCTTTGATCCTGCTACCGCAGTCCCGGTCCCTGGGTTCTGCCTGTTGAATGGGCTTCCCGGGGTGGGGAACAGGTGCCAGTGGCTCCACCACCCACGAGGCCAACTCATGGGTCTACCCATTTGAAGGGCTCCCGCCGCTGCCCACAGGAGCGTAGGCCTACCCACGGATTCACCACGCTTTTCCGCTGCCTCCCTTCCCATGTGAGCACACCCTAATTCTTGCTGCATCGAGCTTCTCATTCTGTTCCAGAACACCTACGATCAACAACGCCAGATTCACCTTGGAGCCTGCATACATTTTTCAAAGCTCAAACAATAGGTCCTGCTATTATTATTATATAGAACAGCAGAAATACTCTGCGAGTTTCTGCCCAACATTCAAGTCCCTCCATAAAACCTACCTTTTCCGTTAGGCTTTCCCTGGCTCCTCTCCCTCAGGGATTACTCAGTTATGCCTCTCCTTAAACAGTCTTATCATTCAGGATTTCCCTCTTCCCTTTGTCACTTAGCACATGCACCTGCAACTTCTCAACTTATTGAAAGCATCCCCGTCTTTCCCTATGTTCCCTCCCTTGCCCATTCTCAGTGGCACTCCCCCTGGCGCAAGGACCCAATCATGAAAGTTCAATGCCAAGGACATTGCCATTGTCACCATTTTAGTAACACCAGTCAGAAAAAAAAACATGGTCCATCATGACTTCTCTAGGCTTAATTGCATAGACAGTGCTTGGTCCTCCGCTGCACTATTTCTACTTTACACCAGTGTTGTGAATCAATGTACTGCTACCCACAAAGAACTCTTCAAAGGCCAGGCGCAGGCCTGTATATTATGAACATACTGTTGGTTTCTAATTTATTCATGAGCCCCATATATTGGGGACCCCTCATGAATTGCTGCATGTCTTCTATGGACCGGAAGTCAAATTTGATGCCCATATTTGATGCCAGTGTTTCTTCCAGTCTTGCTGTCATTTCATGTTATGTCATACCCCATGTATTGGGGGGTGGCGGCATAGAGGGGGTCGCAAAGTCTGTATTAGCCTGTCTCTTTGTCTGCTTACCTTGCAGCCTACCTTGAAAGTCGGCCTATGCTGACTGTCACAGTGCAAGAGGTATATGGGGAGGAAAAAGGGGGGGGAACTCTCAGCTCCACACATTACGTGGCCTCCTCTGAACCCTCGTTTGACTGGGGAAAACAGCCCCTCAGGATAGAGTGTTGGCCACTGAGAAATCAGGCCTCTGTCATCACTGGGCTCAGAGGTGCGGCACTCCTTATTCCTCTGCTCTCACACCCCCATGCACCCACCACATGTAACCACAGGGAAATGGAAGGGGGAGTGGCAGGTAGGTGAATACATGAGTGAGGGTCACAGGGGAATAAGGGCCCAGGAAGGAGGATAGGATGTGGGAGAAGTCCGATGATACCCCAAGGAAGGGGAACACAGCAACCCACACGCTCAACTGCAAACACGTCACACATCCTTCTCACAGTCACACTCACTTACACTGGGGCTGGGGAACAAGGAAAGATACAAGCAACTATGACTCAACCCCAAACAATAGTTTTCAAGATCCCAAATCCACAAGTACTTAGCTCAGAGCAGGAAGGGCGAGTCTCTCAGCCCCGATGACCGGCACTGGAAGCATGCCGCTGTCTCTCCTTTAATCCCTAAGCCCTGCCCCTCCGGACGTGTTGCTCCTGGAGGCGTGCTGATGTTGGGGTTGCCCAGGCAACTCCTTGACGCTGCCCACAGCCATTTCTGCCTTTTCCAGCCGCTGTGTTGGCAGGACTGTTAGTTCAGCGCTGGTGGTCTTCGCAACCTAGCGGTGGGGCTGCAGCCCCTTCCCCATCCTGCAAACGCACCAGCGGCCCTGGTATCTGTGCAGGTCAGGGCACGCCCACGGCTCTTCCTAGCCCCTCAGGCCCCCCTGCGGTGCCGCCTGACAATGACATACAAGTTATGTGGTCTTCTTTTTTTCTGAAAAACTACTTTGTGTCCCAGACGTATAAGTCAAAATAAGTTCTTTATGCAACAGAAATGTTGCAGTTCACTGGTCTGTGATTTAGCCTAGTGCTTCAGAGCGCTTTGGGGGGAAAAATAAAGCCAAAAAAATGGCCCAGTTGTTTGGTTTAGAAAGGACGTTTACCACACATGCGCATTAATTTTCTTCAATGGAAACATTGTAATTAACGGTAGCACTTAAGCCTCAGTGCGCAAGCATGGCAGTCGCATTAACACTCTAGAAGACAATGGCTCCAGAGAGGCTATTACCGGGTACCAGGGCAATCATCCACAAACAGGAAAGGATTTACACAATAGACTCTAATGGTTTCCGAGGAACCATTGTGATATATCAGGTAAATATAATGTTATTGAAATGAATTTTGTGCATTTAAGCCTTTTGCAACAGGTGGAGAAGCAAATTATAAACTGGCTCACATTTCCTTGAATGCTAAAAAGGAAGCATTTTCATTTTTAAAAAACAAAAAGCGATTCCTTACCATGGCAAGAGGCACGATGCCGGCAAAAGTCGTCTGGCTGACAAAGATCTCGGAGACCACCAGTTCGCTCACAGAGTCATCTCTTGGGTACTCCACCTGCCAGGTAATTTGCTGAGCCCCAACCACGCGGCTGCTATTGTCAATTTCAAAGTCCATCTGCAAGATCTCGTAGAAGGAGATGTTGACTCTGGAGAACAACACACACACACACACACACATTAAAACACAATTTAAAATGAGGTGTCAGCAAAAGTGTCAAGAAGAAAATAAATTGCAACGTTTATTCCTTTGTGGGAGATGAAACATCCTTCAATTCAATGCACCAACATGAGGAAGTTGCTAACAGTCTAATTTAAACAGCCCAGCCGGTCATGGTTATATTTTATAAATGAGATGACAGGTTTGCCTTTAGCTTTCTGAAAAGGAGGCATGTTTCCCATTAAACTCAGACATTAATTCTGTGTAATCTCTACCAACCTGGAGTGTAAGGCCTGGACCCTAGGAACCAGGATGCACAGATGTTGCTAAATTATTTAACCTAGCATCGTTATCATTTTGTTCTTGGAAATGCTGATGTTCTGAAACAGCAGGACATTTGGTCATTTCTCATGCTGTACCAGAAATGAGCTCTCTAATATATCTATAGAGAGAGAAGGGTACAGTTTTGCATTCAGCTCCAAACTTGCCTTTATTGCTCTGCAGAAGGAGGGGGAGGGAGGTTTGTACAAATTATACACAACAAAAAACGTGGAGTTAGATTCTCCTCATTTTCAATTCATGAAAATATTCTTCTTGTCGCTGTTGCAGACGTGCAATTCTGTGATGATTATTATATGCTGGTCATCTGGGGATAGAAGTGTCAGGGAGGAGGAATTGATGTAAATGCAAAGCATTCATGGCCGAATTTAGGCATTACTTCCGCTTCTTTCACTGGCAACAATAACATCTAATGCTCTTTGCTGGCCAAGCACTATCCAGGCTCGTTAATCCTCACGACATTCCTGTTAGGAAGGCCGATAAGTCTTCTTATCCTCAAATTACAGATAGTGAGTCAAACAGGCTCGGAGCCACATGTCAAGACACTGGCACAGCCGTGCTTAGGATGATAACATTATGCTCATGTGGCCTTTATTTCCGCATCCATGGAACTTAAAGCATTTTGCAAAAAAACCACAACACAGGAGTGTCGTTTTGCTTGTTTTACTGATGGGAAACCTACGGTGCAGAGCATCAGCTAGGGTCATAACTCAGATTAGTGACAGGCAAAAACAGAAGCCAACTGAGCCCCAGTGTGGTGGTCTACCATTATTCAATTTGGTAGACCACCACACGGCCTCCATTCAGAATGACGACCTCGAAGCCCCAAGCCCTCAGTACTGCCATTTAGATAAATTTGGTCCAACACGCTTACGGATTTTTGCATTCTAAAGCAGTAATCCTGGCAGCCCTATGCATAAATGTGTAAACTTCCAGAGGTGCATTACCAAACCTCCTCTGCACCCAAGTCACAGGAACTTTGACAGTCTGTTACAACTCAGATACAGAGTCTGGCTTTTTAGTTCATTCCGTAACAGTCCTCATTTATCAAGGTGCTCAAGGGGGTTGCAAACATCTCATATGCAGTATCAATTTCACAGGGTCCAGCACAGCTGTTCCAAGTGTTTGGGGAGGGGGCGGTGAGGGGGGACTGTTGAAAACAATCTATTTAACACCTCAATGTGGAAACTTACCTGATTTTTGTCCTATTCTTTTGTTTCCAATCAGGAATGCCCTTTAGTCTGTACTTTTGGTACATGCCAGCACATTGGCAAGAGGAGGAAGGCATGGTTTACACAGACCAGACACAACAGGCACAGACTCTGACTCCTCCCACCCCTGCTACTCCCCAATTGGAAGAAGAGCACTTGGAAGCAAAAAAGGCTTGGGAGCTGGGAAAAGCAACACCAGGACACAAAAATACCAGCAAGTCACCGACAATACTGGAAAAGTATGGAAGTTGCACACACACACAAAAATCATCACCTACAATTACCAAAGCAACAGGGGCCCTTTTTACATGGGCAGCGGTGGGTGGGGGGTGGGTGCGCTGCTGCGGTAGGTGGAGGTGGGTGGGTGTCCTTTCCCATGGACACACACCCATCTCCATCCACCTCCACCCACAGAGCCTCCTCCGTTTTGTCAGACGGCTCCATGGGTGGAGGTGGGTGGGTGATAGGTGGAGGTGGGTGTTATGCTAGAGTGCGCACATACCTTCACCCACCACCCTGGTGTACGCATGGGTGAACACCAATTGAACACCCATCTCCCCACCCACCACCGCGCCATTTCCACAGATGCCCCTACGAGTCTAACACCTTCCCACACACCCGGGGTGGGGTGAGGGGGGTCCCTGTAAACACAGCCAGAGTAATGAAACGTGTCCCAGATTCAAAAATTCAGCAATGCTCCCAACACGATGGCATTTCCGCCAATTCAGAAACAGCTGATTTTGATTCAGTACTAGATCCAGTCCCTATCCCTACCCGCCTCAACCACTGAGAGCGTGAACTCAGGTTAAGGGAGTAAAGATGAGGGCACGCACGGAACGATAGGGGAAAGAACCATGCCACAGATCCACCCTCATTATTTCCCCCAACCTCTTGAGTACACTCACCAGCAACTCCTACTCAACCAGCGGATCTTGGACTAAATTCCGACGTGGACCACAGAAAGAAAAAAATTGCTCACTTATGTTTTAACACAAGGCACCAGTATTTTTTCGGTACATCAGTAAAAAAAATTTGTGTGTTCATATAAAGAACCATGTGTTATTAGGTTTCATTTTAGAAAGTTATCTTCACCAAGTAGACACCACAAATGTTCCTGATTCTGAACTACTTTATTCTCTGGCAGTCCCAAAAATTACCTTCTGGACACGAGGGCACTGAAATTTCTCTAAACCTGTAGACTCTCTTTTTTCCATCTTCCCCTGAAATATCTAGCTCTCAGAGCTATGCCAAGAGCTGCAGTTATCTGGTACACCGAGTCCCCTACGGAGAGACCTATGATCAATCAAGGTCCTTTGTTCCAAGACTTTTCCCTGGTTTACAGCTATAATGAACCAGTGAGAAAACTTTCAAAAAGTGGACTTTTATTTCCTTCCTGGGTCCATAGACTTTTTGCTATCCCTTTGTTCTACCAGTCACCCGTAGACCCTCATGTTTCCAAGAAGATGGATATTTCCTGCTTAGGTTGGCAAAGTATTAACTATCCTCTTGTGCACTGCAGACATGACCATCAGAGATTATCTGAGGAACTCTGAAATTCCTAAATTAAAAGAGGTTGGAGGAAAATTTGGGGAGAGTGAAATCAGAACCAAACCCTGAGAGAATTTGGTGCTTACTTTCTCCCGGCCTCTGTTTACCATTCCATAATACTCTCTTCAAGTTTCCTGCTCAGCAGAGGAAATTATTTCCACGCCATTCTGCCATGAGCGCTCTTTTAAAAAGAAATCGAGCCCTGTCATGTTAACTCCTCAGCATCTCCTTGGCCGGCTCTGTAGTTTGCATCCAATCCTGAGATGTTAGCTTCCTTACCCTCCAGATCACTCGTTCAGTGAAAGCAACATGCCGTGAAAGTAGAAACTGGCCCATCAAAGAAGAGCAAAACTCATACCATTATCAGCCATTAAATCCTATTAAACCAAGAGCTGTCCCGGCAACTCTTTCTAGTAGTCTACTCCATCTTTTTCTGAACAGGTTTGCAGCGTAAAAAGATCATGAGAAACCCAAGGCCTGGAAATTGCTTTTCTTCTTCCCTTCCCCACAGCTTCCTGCTCCTCCACATTTCTTTTTTTAATTGTCCAATCAAAGCTTTTGCCCAGCTTGCAAGAACTTTGCCAAGGCCAAGTTTAGCAAAGCAATAAAGACAAAAAAATGAAATCAAAATCACTTTTATTTTTTTTTAAAAAGCAGAAGATCATTTCCTGAAAGCAGGGAGGAAAAGACCTTATAATTTTAGGCAGCTGGCTTGCTTGCTAATAAGTCCATTTCTATGGAAATGAGTTCATAACTATTAATTTTGCCTGCTCCTGATCTATTCTTGATGAGCCTTTCAAATTTAGAAAAGCGCTTCATGATTCTCTCAATTTGGTAATTACCAACTCCCTTTGATGAATCCAGCCAAGTGTTTCAGACATGAGGCATTCATTAGACATTTTTCTTTCTGGCACAGGAGGCGGGGGGGAGGGGGATGAAAAAATATATAATAAAAAGGCATGGCTTTAGTTTCTGTTCCTGCCCACAGTATGGAGTGAGTAGTCCTTGTTGAACAAACCAAAACCTTATAATCCTATTCGCCATTGTAATTGCACTTCTTCAATGCCTCTCTTTTCTGGGTATTTGGAATACCCCTCAAGAGTTTGATCATTTTCCATTAATTCCTACCCTCCAGCATACTTAACGCGCTCAGCTGTGACTCCAATGCAGAAGAGAAACTAACTTTTAATGGTTTGAATGTGGAAGGTAGGGTAACGCAGTAGAAAGAATGCCTGACCAAGACACAACACTTGCACGCATGCACCTTATGCACAGTGCGTACATGAGGCGTTGACTGGGCCTATTGTTACCTCTCGAACTTCTTTACAAAATAATTCAAAAACTGACAGTCATTTGACTTTGTCATACCAAATAGGGCCAGAACGATTAATCACTGTGAGTGCCGTTTCCAATGGAAATAGGCCGTTTTGCCTGCGTTCGTGCCATGCGGAAACTTACCAGTTTTTCCATCGCTTCCGTTAGTTCCCATTTGGGAACTGCCTTTTTGACGAAAGTGATATAAAATGATTAAGTGACAAAAAAAATACAAAAGCGATGAAAAGTCATAGAAGCTGCAGAAATACCGAGGAAAGCTCACAAGCATTCTCAAAACGTCGAAATTTCCTGACAGTTCGGAAACAGCTGTTCTTGCCTCAGCACTAATCTCAACGTCCCTCCCAAGCAGTGCCAATCATTGGCATGGCGGAATTAGAGCTGAAATAGATCTCTGTGGTGAACACTCAGATCCAGTGCAGCAGACGACTGGGGATCCTGCTTTAGCATGTATCTGCTTTGGATATTTTTGTTCTGTTATTTTGGTCATTTCAGTTCCTTAATTTCAGTGCTACTGTGAAACCAAGCCAAAATGAATCAAGTCTCTAAAGCAAAATAACCAAGTAAGCGAATATGGAAGTATCCATTTTTGTTCAAATTCAACCTTCAAATTCCTCCTAAAAACCCACATCTTTCATCAGGTTTTCCCTACCTTCTCATCCCCCAAGATTGCTCCCTGATGCTCTTTCTACTGTCCTATCATCCAAGATCCCCGTCTCCCCTTTTGCTAAGTTAAGCACGTGCCCCGCCACGTCTCAATTTTGTGAATGTGTCATTTCATTTATTTATTTATTGTGTTAATTTATATCCCGCCCCTCCTGAAAACAACTCGGGCATCATTGGGTGTTTTTACACACACATTTCTCCTGCTTGTTTGCTGTTCCATCCTGAACTTTGTGTGTCTAAATCACCCACCCAGTTCTTAAACATCCAGCTTTTTGAACTTCTATTAAAAAATCCGGAACTTTAAGGTGTGTGTAAAAACGCCCAATGTCTCTCCCTATGTTCCCATCTCCTTCATATCCACCTCTCTTGCCTCTCCTAGACTGTAAGCCCCTTGGAGCAGGGACCTGTCTCTAATTAATGATTGTGCAGTGCCAGGTACATTGCTAGTGCTATATAAAAATAAAAATAACAATAATCCTCTACATTACTAGACAGATCAGGGGTGGGCAAAGTTTCCTAATCCCGAGAGTCACATCAATTTAAAGCAAAGGGGTCGAAGAGTCGCATGTGGCTCTAGCGCCACAATTTGCTCACTTAGGAGAAAGATATTAATATCTGACCAACATTATTTCTTCACATTTTTATCCCGCAGACTAGTGTATTGTGCAAAGAAATCAATTACAGCTCTAGCACAAAATTATTAAGCGTTTGGGGGGGGGAAGGGGGAGAGAGAAATAATTCACAAAAATATCAATAGATTAACTTTATATTTAACCATTTTTTTCTGATTAATATAGAAATTATACCGCAGGAATGTCATGTTATGACTGATGTCACAATGATAGTGACATCTGCCTCATTAGTATTTACCTTCAGTAAACAAAAGGCAGAAAAGCGATCAGAATCGGATGCCTTTCACAAAGACATAAATTACCATTCTAACCCAAGGGCCTGGTGGCTTTTGAAAAGAATGAAATATGCATAATGTCACCACGAAAGATGGCAGCAAGGCCTGCCCTGAAATGCTAACAAGATTGAGTTCACCACTGGGTTATTGAGAATTTGTCAACATGAAGGACCAGTTCCATCAACAACCCTGTTATCGTTAAATAAGTTGTGACGATGGGTCCCTTGATAGCAAGTCATGGTAACAGCACATCCCCTGGGGCATCTAGCACCAACTCTGCTGTTTAACACCAGTGTCAGACCAATTCATTTCAATGGGAATAAGTGTTCACACGGATGCTAAATGCCCTGAAGATCACACTGTATAGGATTGTGTCTTTATGAGGTCCATAGTAATGCAAAGCGTATGAAAACTTGAAGTATGGAGCAGACAGTGGCAAAATAATAAGTCTCACCCATGTCAAATCATTTAAGAGTATTTTTCAAAATTTGTAATGTTAACGAGGATTTAACCCTGCTGCTTTTTCAGACCAAAAACGAATTACCACTGAACTCAATAGCGCAGGATCAGGTGCTAGAACACGTAGGTTCTGCTATAGGCCAGTTTTACAAGACTGACTCACTTTAATTCCACAAGTACCAGTTCCTTGCCCCACAGGCTGTTTGCTGATGCTCTTTCTACTGTCCCCTCATTAAAGGCCCTCAACTAAGCTAAGCAGTAAGCACACACACCTGCAAGTTGCAACTTCTCAACTTGGCCCCGGACCTCCCCTCCTTTCGACGGCAATGCAAGACCTGGCAGTTCCCCCAGGCTTTTGGTGAGGGAGATGGGTAGTGGGTGGGTGGAAAGGTTTGGGGGCAATTTTAGCACCATCCAGTTATAGATCTTACATTGTATTTTATATTATATTGTATTTTATATTTGTTTTTATGACAATTGTACGCTGCCCCAAGCTGCCTTTTGGCAGGAGGGGGCGGGATATCAAATGTTAGTAATAAATATAAATAAACTTCATGAAACTATCCCCGTCTCTCCCTACATTCCCCTGGGATAAAGTTTGAGGACACGTTACGTAGCAGCCTTACCCCAAATGAAGTACGGCTGCCTAAGGTAGGCCAACCCATGTGGCCGGTCTGCATCTGCCTCGCCATGCAGCGAGCTCCGCGGTAGGGCTTTGAGTGATGGGCGCTGTCATCTGTCTCCCATGGCCACGTCACGGCCGGGGGCGGATCTTGCTCGGGCCTGGGAAGGGAGATGGCCTTCCTACAGGGCGGCTGCCCCTGGCCCTGCTCTTTCTGAGGGCCCCACAATGGCCTCTATTTTCACCAGGACAGGTTGTGGGAGCACCACTCCCTCTCAGTGGGGCCCCAAACATGACCACCTTCAGGGCACTATAGAGGTTGCCCCCAAGGGGGAGAGGCCACCAGGGGGCCCACATTTTATCTTCACTCTGGGTCCCATAAATCTTAAGGCCAGCCCTGGGAGATGGGGCTGGGCTGGGCATCCACTCATGTGGCTGGCATCTGGTCTTCCCCGGATGGAGCTCCGACAGTGGCTGGCTGCCCCATGGGGGGCTGACCATCTACCCAGCTCCCTTTGCTTGCCCTACAGTATGCAGGCTATGTTTGCCTGCCATGGGGCCATGCAGGGATCAAGCCCTCCGCAGTACGTGTGGCTGCACCCTTAGAATGTGGGTTTGTACCAATGCTGACTTTAAACGAGTGTTGTGTGTATGACCGCCTAGTGTCTGAGGTTTGGGACAAAGCTCAGAATATGGTCTGAACACAAAGAACAGACGGGGAGCCCCTGTGACCAGAGAAGGTTGAAGTAGTCCAAGGTATGGAATGAAAGGAGGTTTGCATGCATCTATTTCCCTTGCCCAAACAAGTACGACTCAAATTCTGTTTACACGGTAACATGTTCTTTTCCAGATCCCAAACATTAATGACATGCCCTGGTTGATTAATAAATCCCAAATTCTTTATACATTTTCATATCACGATATTGTGATAAATGTTCAAGTCACTCCAAATCCTGGGGTGTTAACAGATGTGCAAAAAGCACTGAATTATCTAGGGGATTGACACAGCCAATAGCAAACCGCCAAGGAAAAAAAGAAGATGCCATTTTTGTTCTCAAAGACCAAACATTATTTATATTACTTTTTGCTTAGCCAACATTTTCACCCAAACTGAAAACAATAAATCTAGATAATGAGCAAACGTTTTAAGCTCCTCTGCTTCCTTCCACTGCCAATACGCAACAGTCCCTCGTGCTAACAACTTGCCATAACTTCCAGTTTATTTGATTTTATCAACATCATCATGACAACTCTAGAAACAACGGAGACAATTGCCACAATTATTTTTATTTGTTTCTTGCCTTTATGACAATGTTCAGGAAACCCTTCTGGTAGAAGAGATCTTGGATCCTCTTTTAGCCCAGCCTTTTATCTATATGTAGGCCATTCTGGGACAAATTCTATTCTGGTGTAAGCAGGTGCATGCCTATGGATATTTAGGCCTTTAGGATGCTTAGGATATTGCAGCAAATGCTGTTTCCGTCAGAAACGGGTCATTCGCCTTCATTCGCAAAAGGAAACTTTTTGGCGTTTGTGCTATTTTCTGCTAGTTGAACACCGCATGAACTGAGCTGCTACCAACTATGCTTAGCAGCTTATGCTTTAGTGATGGCTAAACACCACCTAAGTGATTCAAAAGTGCTCAAAAATGACACAAAAGTGGCAGAAATTGATGCAAAGTGGCAGAAATTGATGCAAAATGACAGCCCCCCAAAAGTCCAAAAAAACCCAGGACAGTCCCAGAAAGTGATGGAAACGATGGGAAATGACCGGCACCAATCTTGCCATGGCAGAAGTGTAGAATTGTTGACTGGTGGGGAAACACTGACAAATGGGTTGCAAAGGCTCCAAAAAAGTAGGTATTTCCCGATGGGAAGAGAACCATTGCTCTCGTCTCAGTACTATTGATATTAATGCATCTGTTTACTCCGAGGCTCCGTTTGAACCTTAGCATCAATTGTCCCCCATTCAAACATCCGAGCAAAGACTTTCGTTCTAAGAACCTTTCAATTATCCCAGAATATTTTTCCAACTACAGATTAGAACCAATCTATGGACATGCTGAGTTTTTCTTAAAATAAAACTCCAGTGGCCACAAAAGGCATCTTGCCACAGAATCTATTCTAACCAATACATCCAATTAGCAAAAAGATGAAAAGTTGAGGTTAGCTGGTGCTGAAAAAGAATAAAAGCAACTGATTTCTCTTTAAAAAAAAAAAAAAAAAAGGAAATAAAAATAAAGATTGAGGCTAGGAATAGAGGGTGAATTTTAAACTTCAAAGTCCCAGTAGCCCTTGGTTTATAAGCATATCTGTAGCCTCTCTTTACCTTGCCAACAGTTCTGATCAATTCTCATCATATTGTAAAGTGATATATTTTGAAATGAGTGTGCCTGTAAATTATGCCATAAACAGACACTGTCAGCTGCAGTCACTGCGTTTTATACCGCAAGTGGACTTCCAGGAGGAAAATAAAATATGACTATTGTAAATAGGTTCTACTACATGACACAAGAGTATAGCATAATATTTTGCACTGTAAAGGCCAGGGGGTGTGGACGTTGGCAAGGCCAGTCTTACCACAGGGAAACCCAGCCCCCCTAATTTCTCCACTTCCAGGGAGCCCAAGAAGCCCTGTTTTCACCAGAGCAGGGTGTGGGAAACACTCCCCCCCCCCCGATGCCAAAGGTCAAGAAAAGAGTCTGTCCAAGTGGGGGCAGGAAGGGGAGCAAGGCTAGGAGGGAAGAACAAGGCAAGGCTGGACAGACAAGGCAGGAAGAGGAACAGNCCCTGTTTTCACCAGAGCAGGGTGTGGGAAACACCCCCCCCCCCCCCAACACACACACATATACACCCTCCCATTCTGAAACGATTGTCAGCATCAGCTAACCTCCCAGAGGCCCCAAAATACAAGCCTCCCAGAGGGTGCCCCAATGAGGGTGGAGCCATGGAATAAGGGGTGGGGCCACCAGGGGCTTCACGTTTTATCTTTGCCCTGGGCCCTGAAAATTCGAAGGCAGGTCTCTGCGTATCGGGGAACTGAGTTACGATGAGGAGTCAAGAAAGGGGCCAGGCAAAGAGTCAGAGGCCAAAGCTATAGGCAGAATCATAGTCAGGAACCGATGCCAAAGGTCAAGAAAAGAGTCTGTCCAAGTGGGGGCAGGAAGGGGAGCAAGGCTAGGAGGGAAGAACAAGGCAAGGCTGGACAGACAAGGCAGGAAGAGGAACAGGAACCAGATCATTGTTCCACTAGTTGCCACATGGTCTTATAACCACATGCATTCTAATGTGTTGGGGGGGAGGGTTTTCAAGCTCATGTTTTAGTACAATAATGAAGAGTTTGAAAGCCAATAGGTGCTAGGAACCTATAATCCAGGGGTGGGCAAAATTCCCAACAGCAAGAATTGTGTACCACGATCTTCGTATGGCCAAGGGCCACAAAACATGCGCGCATATGTGCACCCACTCCCCTGCTTCGTGAGGGGCTGGCAGAGCTTGGTGCTCTGCAATTCAGCTCCTGAGACTTGGGTGCAATGAAGACAGAACTAAGACCATCAAAGCAGTGTGGGGCCCGGACCCAGCCCTGGCTGAGAGCTGCACTTGGACTGCCCAAGAGACGTACGCACCTCCGAAGCCACAGTTTTGCCTATCCCTCCTATATACCATATTTTTCTTTGAAATCTACCCCAACAGCACAATCAGAAAAGAGAGCCAGGGTGGTGTAGTGGATAAGGTGTTGGACTTGGGAAGCCAGGGTTCAAATCCTGCCCTAGCCATGAACTCATGGGATTGCCTTGGACAAGTCACAACCTCTCAGCCTAGAGAGCCAGTGCAGTGTCGTGGATAAGGTGCTGGGCTTGGACCTAGGCAGCCAGGGTTTGAATCCTGCCCTAGCCATGAACTCACTAGGTAACCTTGGGCAACTCTCAGCCTCAGTTCCCCCATCTGTAAAATGGGAATATATGTGTATGCCTGTGTTCCCCTCACACTTGTCCATCTTAGATTGTAAGCCCACTGGGCAGAGACCTGTCTCTGACAATCTGTGATCGTAAAGCACTGCGTACACCTAGTAGTGCTACAGAAATGGTAAGTAATAGTAGGATACACCAGATAGGAATTTACCACAATAACTTTAGCATAAAGCATCCCTAGACTCTTAGTTGTGCACCCTTTTTAAAAAAATAAAATAAAAATCTTTTAGGTCAATGACTATAAAGTAATTTGAGTTATGATTTCTCCTCTGCTATTGACATCTATGCAACTTTAAACAAATTTTAAAAAAATTAAAAATGGCATCATATGTGTCTCTGCACTTCACCATATTTTAATAAGCAAAGATTAATTCAATCCAACTGGGCAAATATAAGGAGGATCAGGGCCCACATATAATACGCTGACAGAAAACAGCCAGCTACTCTCATACCACAATGGCTTAAACGCTTTTGTTGTGTGGAAACGGTTAACGTTCCTGGTCATGGATGACGCATGCTGAAACTGATAGCAAAAAAATTAGCCATGGTTAATATCTGGTATGCGGGTTAATTCGGTGGTTATTCTTTAACTAACGTTACCGCAGAGGTTAACCATCAAACCAGATTGCCGCGTCGTATAATGGAAGTAAAGCAGGTTACTGTATTGTCATTTACAATGTTACCGTATAACTGAATCTTACCAATACGACTTTAACACCAGGTGCAGAGGGAGAGATGGAGAGTGGAAGGGAGTAAATGATGGGTATATGATAATGTTGTAAATAATAATGCAGTAACATGTAATTCACAGTAAATCGGTAATCTGGTTAACCAGGTATGTGCCAGATACCGTTAGTGCTAAATCGAGCAATCGCACAGAAAAACGTTTCCACCTGAAAAAGACCATTCGCCTCGGCTCGCACAATGAAGAAACTTACTAGCTTTTTCACTGTTTTCTCTAGTTCCTGTTCAGTAATTGCTGTTGTTTGGTACTTCTGGTCATTCTTCCTAAGCAGCAACATACCATATAACGCCGCTCCTTATGTTTGCTTGTGTATGATCACAAGTTCACCAGATAACTTTCAGCATTTCCCTTATTGGTCCTTGTTTTGGCTCATTGTAAACTGTGTTTTGAGTGTTGTATTTCAAGGGATACCCCTTGTTTTCTGTATTCTGATGCCGGAAACTTTTTTAAAATTCTGGAAATGGATCAAAATGCTGGAAACGGATCAAAATGCTGGAAACTAACTGGCGGAAAATACTCCAAAATACCAAAAATTACAAAAAATACTGAAAAATAAAAAATATAAAGACAAAAATGGCAGACAATCACAGGTGCCAATATCAATAACAGTGGGAGTACAGATTCAATGGATAGTGAGGAAATACTGACGAATGGTTGCAAGCGATCCTGAAAGGCAGGTGTTTCCCAATGGAATACCGTTCTCGCCTCAGTTCTAGATAACATTTGATATCCAGCCAGATACTGGATACCTGTGGATACCGCAGTATCCAAATGGATAGTGGGTAGCAACAGGTACTTGCTTCAGGTCTAGTTATGGCAAAATATCGGTAATGGAAGTTACCCTGGGAAATGGTTTTCTCTATTTCCTCCTGGATAAAACAATGAATCCAAAGTCAGCCAACACTTTAAGGAGAAACATTACATCTAAATGACTAAATTGAAAGGAAATTAATATTCCTCTTTTTTAAAATAAATAATAATAATAAATTAACACGATTCCACAACTCCTTCAATAAAGGCAGGTAAAAACAATGAGGGAATTGATGATCCACTTAACACAATCTCTAGGTTATCTCATGATGCAATCATCTCCTGGCACATTGTTGGAATCCGTAAGGCAGGGTTGACCATGATCTGTTGGTAGATCACAAACTACTTTCAAGTAACCACAATATAGACAGAGGGAACAGCCGCTTGGAGATCGCATCTGGAGAGGAGAGCTGGACCAGCGCCCAAAGGAGTCCCTCTAGAGAACAGCCAGCAAGGAAGAGTTCCTCCAATGCAGTGGGAAATCTGTCTTGCAAAGGGAGTGCTTCTCTCCACCCCCTAAAACCCTTTAACCCAGAAGACAGCTGGAAGGGTCCGGGTCCAGAGTGTCAGCGTCAACAGGAGTTGTCCTGCTTGATTTCGTGAGGTTGATACGATCAATTAGACTGTGTGATTTGTAGGTCCGGCCACCCCTGACATGAGGTCAGTCCCCAGGTTCTGCTTTGCAATGAAGGAACTACTATTGATTTACGTGATGAAGATGCTCAAGTAACTCTCTGAATCAGGACATATATTGGCGGGGGTGGGGGCGTAACTGTGGCTCGGGAATCAGATGTGGCTCTCGGGCAGTTCGGTATCATGGTACCCGGGTCACAGCAGCTAAATCGTAGCTGTTCCTATGAATCTCAGCAGCTAGGACCACTCAGGTATCCTGCAGAGAGGAGAGACACACACACACCTCCAGAAGGCCACGACTGAAGCCTGAGCTGGTAGTACCTCATCAGAAGAGCAAGGCACAGAGATTGTGACAGCAAAGCACAGATCTGCATCAGAGCCAGAATTACTAAGCAGTTATTGCCTTTATTACTTTTCCCAACTGAATTATAATAAAGGGTTCCTTTCATAATGTTCCTCATTATTCAAAAACATTGGGTGTCTTCAAACAGGTGTGGAACCGGCCACTCCCAGAGCTGCTCCGGGGGTGCACCCCTGCATCCGGACACGCCCAACCCTGCCATGGAGCCAACAGCTGCCAGGGCCCACAGTCCACCCATGCGGTGCCCCTCTCCCCCACGCCATAGAGTTGCAGGGGCATCTCCCAAAGCTCTGGGCTGCCACCCACAGCTCCATGATGTTGCCCAGGGCAATCCCCAGGCAAGAGCAGTGACTGTTTGCCCGAGTGCTACTGCTGGGGCTGCCCTAGAGCAAGGATATCCTGCTCAGCCTGCACATCTGGTGGCCTGCCTTTAGATGGACGGGCCACCCTGGGGTGCAGTAAAACAGAGATGGGGGGCTGCTGTCCGTCTGAAAACACACATTATTACAGGGGCCATTCCCAGGTCTGGCACTGCCTTATTGGTCCTGTGTCTTAGTTCACTGCACTCGAGTCTCAGCAGCAGAATCCCAGCTGCTCCGCACAATCTCAGCAGCCAGGACCTTAGAGTACCACTTCCACCAACCAATCACAAAGCAGAAGAGGCCTGGAAGATGTTTCAAAGGGATACAGCCATGTGTATTGTGGCTCTTGACCTTAGGAAAATTTTAGTATGCAGCTCTCAGAGTTAGGGAGTTTTTCCACTCCTGCCCTAAAACCTGAGGTGTGGTTCACATGTTTGAGTCCTGTGGATACATATTTTTGAAAAGAAAAAATATTTCCCTGTTATTTCAGGCAACTATGTACTCTGGTGTCACTTCTGATTAGAGCTGAAGCAAGTATCCGCAACTATACCAGTATCTGGCTAGATATCTCGGTATCCGCAGTATCCAGTTGGATACTGAATGGTATCCAGTTTGGTATTTGCTGGCTATTCAGTTAACCGGATTACCGAATGACCGTTTACAGCATGACCGTTTACAGCATTACCGTTTACCAAATTACCATTTAATTTGGTGCTGGGGTGGGCGGAACTGCTCTTGAATGGTTCCGCTCTTTCCTGACCGCTAGAACTCAGCATGTGGTTCTGGGGGATTTTACATCATCCCCCCCGGGGATCTCATGTGTAGAGTTCTGCAATGATCCATTCTTTCCCTTCTCCTGTTCAACGTGTTCATGCAGCCTTTGGGTTAGATCGTGAGAGGGTTTGAGGTTGGGTGTCATCAGTATGCTGATGACACCCAGTTCTACCTCTAGTTTTCATCTGACCCAGGCCTGGCAGTCTCGGTGTTTACCTGGTACCTAGCTGCGGTGGGCGACTGGATGAGGACGAGCCGTCTGAAGCTGAATCCCGATAAGATGGAGGTGATGATGGTGGGAAGGGGCGAGGGAGTGGAGGCCCCCATCATCGACGGGGTGCATCCCTCCTTGGTCCCTCAGGTTCGGAGTCTGGCGTGCTCCTTGACGCGCAGCTCCACCTGGATGCCCAGGCGGTGGTTGTGGCAAGGAGTGCTTTTTGCAAATTACATCTGGTCTGCCATCTTTGACCTTATATCTCAGGCTCCAATCTGGCCACCGTCATCCATGCATTCATGACTTTGAGACTGGACTACTGCAGCACGCTCTACATGAGTGATGACACAGAGACTGCAGCGTGCAGAATGTGGCTGCTTGCCTCCCGGTGGGGACGGGTCGCTGAGAGCACATTACACCAGTGCTCCATTTTTTGCGCTGGCTGCCTATAGTCTTCCAAGCCTGATTCAAGGTGTTAGTTATTACCTTTAAAGTCCTATACGGCCTGGGCTCCGCATACCTGCAAGACCGCCTCACACACACCCATGTCCTGGATCGGCCCCTGCAGTTGGCCAGGGGCACCCTCATAGAGGGTCCCCGAGTCTGCCGGGTGGCGACTTTCGGGAGGGCATTTTCAGTGGCTTCACCATGGCTGTGGAATTCCCTCCCGGTGGAGATTCGCCTCTCTCCGAATCCCCCCTCCTTCCACAGACAACGTAAGACCTGGCTGTTTCCCCAGGCATTTGGTGAGGGAGACGTGTAGTGGGTGGGTGGCTGGGGTTTTCTCTTTCTTTCGGGGGGGTGGGGAGGTTAGATTTAGTTGGGCCTCATCTGTTTGTTTAAATTTTTAATTTGTTTTATATTATATTTTTGTATTTTTATATTATGTTTTTATGGTGTATTGTACTCCGCCCCAAGCTGCCATTTGGCAGGAGGGGGCAGATTAGAAATCCTGTTTAAACTAAAAACTAATTACCATTTGACTCCCCCCCCTTCCTCCCCCTCCTGTCTATCTGGACTGGTTTGGTTATAGGGCTAGGAGGTCAACAGTAATACAGTAAACGGTAATAGGCGGTATTCTGGTTTGGCGGTTAACTTCCACGGTTACTGGATAGTTATCGAATAACTGCCAAGCTACCCACCATTAAAACTACCGCCACCACCTCAGTGTGATAAGACAGTAGCTAAATGTACACTGATTGCAGTAATTGCATCCATTCCTGTGTCAGAAAGTCTTGTATTGTATTTCTAATATGTGCTGATAAGTGCATTCACAACATGATTAACTGCCTGGAGACAAGAATGGCTATTATGTTTAACAGACTGATTAGCGAGTGACGGAGCTGCAAACTGTACTCCTAGCAAATTGGATGCTTTTAAATTACAGCAGGTTTTTTTTTTTAATTGTTCCATTTTTAAAAACGCAGTGGTTTAGAAGTAGCGCTTAGCTGCCGAGGAACACGGAGCTTTCAAAACTTTAAATATTTGCATCTCAATTAAAGCAGTGCTTGTTTGCCTTTTAATTACAGCAAAATTTCGACAATGGGCTGTCCTTATGACACAACTTCCTGCCTTAAGTGATTTCCAAAAAAGAAAAGAAAAAAGCATCACTGAACTATAGAATTTGGTTCTATGCCACCTCCATTAAGCAAGCAATTTTTGCTGGTCCCTGAAGTGGTTGATTAAAAGAGAATTTGCAGTGTTCGTCCCAGCATACATCCAATAATTTCCCCTGCTTCAAATTAGGTCCAATGAAGGAGATGTGAATGACTATTATTATTAGTTAGCATTTCTATAGCACTTTCAATGGTCAAAGAGCTTTACAATCCTTACCTAGTTCACCCTCACAACAACCCTACACAGTAGATCAGAGCCAGTGTAATGGCTAAGTGTGAAGTACTTGGACTGGAAGATAGCGGGTGGGGACCCCGGTTCTAGTCTTGCCCTAGCCAGAAACTCACTGGGGGACCTTGGGCCAGTCACATGATTCTCTCAGTCTAACCTACCTCACAGGGTTGTTGTGAGGATTAAGAAGTTGTGTTAGCTATATGTAAAGTGTTCTGAGTGTCATGGCAGGAAACACTATATAAAGATGATTATTATTCTCATTTTACAGATAAGGAACTGAGGCTGAGATACAGTGACTTGACCAAGGACACGCAGCAAGTTCCTGACTAAAAACCCTGGTCTCCTACATCTAAGTCCAACACCTCATCTACTAGGCTACACTGGCTCTTTCCATTTGGTCAGCGCTTTGTTTGCAGAAACAAATATCCACTTCAAGTATTTTGTTTCAGTAATTTCAGTCACTCCGTTCCAGTATTTGGGGTACTTTCTCCGGCACTATTTTGAGCAAACAGCATCCAAACGAAATAAGCAAAATACTTCATTTGGGTGCCATTGAGCACAAAGAGTACCAAGATCAAGTAACCATAACACTAAAGTGACCCAAATACCAAAGGGACCAAAATAAATTAAATGTAATACCTGAATATATAGGCAAACCCAGTGACTGCAACAAATACGTATTCAGATATTTGGTGAGGCTATCCAAAAGTGCAAATAATATTTGTGAAAATGAAAATGCCTCTTTGTTTGAGTTTTAGGTCGGGGGGGGGGGGGAGGATGGGACAGGAGATATTTCGAGTCTTCGCCTTTATTTAATTTATTTATTTATATGCCGCCCCCTCCTGCCTCAGACATCTCTGGGTGGCTCACAATATATTAAAACATTTCAAAACATTAAAATATTAAAATAAACCATAATCAGATCAATTAAAACAATGTAAAACCCCATCCCTCTCAACCCTAACTCACCCCACCCACCCCATCTCCCTCGGGAAAGGCCTGGCAGAACAGTCAGGTCTTACATTGTCTGCGGAAAGAGGGGAGGTCAGCAGCCAAGCGGATCTCCGATGGGAGGGAGTTCCACAGCCGCAGCGCAGCCACGGAGAATGCCCTCCTCATAGTAGACACCTGGGAAACATAGGGAACCCTGAGGAGGGCGCCCCCAGCTGACCGCGGGGGCCGCTCCAGGACCCGGAGGGTGAGGCGATCCTGCAGACAGGCGTTAAAAGGTCAGCACCAACACCTTGATTTGGGCCCGGAAACCTACCATCAGCCAGTGCAGAGAGCGAAGCACCGGTGTTATATGCTCACGTCGTTCCGTCCCCGTTAAGAGACGGGCCGTTGCATTCTGCACGAGCTGCAGCTTCTAAACCAATACCAAGGGTAGCCCCACGTAGAGCGTGTTGTAGTAATTCGGTCTCAAAGTAATAAAAGTAGGGATGGGCGAACGCGGTTCGGAAGTTTGGACCAAACTCGACCAGTTTGGTTGACCGAACCGAACTGAACTCGGTTTTTGAACCAAACCAAATTTCCAAACTCGGTTCTGTTCGCCCATCCCTAAATAAAAGCATGGATGACCGCGGCCAGATCCAAGTTCAAGACATATGGCCTAAGCCGACGCACCAGATGTAACTGGTGAAATGCTCCTTTCGCCACAGCCGTCACCTGAGCATCCAGGTGGAGCTGTGGTTCCAGAAGCACCCCCAGACTCCAGACCTGAGAACCGCCCCCCCTCCACCTTCCCCACAACCATCACCTCCGTCTTGTCAGAATGCAGCTCGCCCTCATCCAATCCCCTACAGCGGAAAAACACCGGGCAAACACCGAGACTTCAGGGCCTGAGTCAGAGGAAAAGGAAAGATATAGCTAGGTGTCATCAGCATATTGATGACAAATCACTCCATACTCCCTAACAACCTCTCCCAAAGACTGCATGTACATGTTGAACAGGACTGGGGATAGAATGGAACCCTGAGGTACTCCACACGTGAGGTCCTGGGGGTGAAGATGAAAGCTCCCCCAGCATCACACGCTGGGTTCTCCCAGTCAGGAATGAGCGGAACCATTCAAGAACAGTCCCGCCAATCCCTGTCCGGTCCTGCAACCGAGTCACCAACAACTCATGATCAACGATATCAAATGCAGCCAAGAGATCTAACAAGATCAACAGGGTCGAATGACCCCGGTCTAACTCACGGGAGAGGTCGTTGGTCAAGGCCACAAGTGCAGTTTCCGTGCCATAGTTTCCTAGCCTACCTCACAGGGTTGTTGTGAGGATTAAAAGTTGTGTTATTTCAGCAATATTTGCACTATTGAACATGCACAATTGCCAGAAGTGATGCAAAGGAATACCAAAAAAACTAGAAAAATGTAATACCAGAATAATCGGATATGAAAGCACATGTTTTTGATGAGGTAGCCAAAGGGCTACTCAAAAATACCTCCCACAAAAAAAGTAAAATAAACCTGCTACCCATTTCAACACTCATTCTCATCTGCAGCTCACTGAAAGCCTATCATCGATACCACAAGAGTTTCCACTTATTTTTTGCATGCACCAAGAAAACGCAATATATAAATCGAGTTAAAAATTCCCTGAGCACACAGAATGTCTGAACCCCTTAAAGGGCAAATTAGCCTGCAAGGCACTCCGCCCCTGCGGCACAGTGCACTTTCGTGTGGCTTATTTATGACCCAAAGCCGAGGATAACATATTAGAGCCAATAAATACATGATTTACTCTGATATCTTCTATCACACAGTTTCATCAAATTCAATAGAGACGGTGCTGCCTGCCTCCATGTGTAGAACAAGCTACGCGCATGGGAATGAGGTCAGAGCATTTATCAATGCAGGGAGGAAGGAGATGCTGAATTGCTCGCTAGCTTGCAGGCCCCCATGGTAAACACCCACCTTGTATTTCAGCTGCCGCCCTTATGATCATCTTGCAAACGGTCAAGGGGGATGGGAGAACTTGTCTCACAAAAGCAAGACAGCAGAACAGACCCTGCCGTGAAGGGTTTATAGCAGAACAGACCCCTGTTGTAAAAAAAAAAAAAAAA